>VZQC01010259.1:3047222-3092591 GCA_009823505.1 Rhizomys pruinosus
AGGAGAGATGGTTCAGCAGTTAAGAGTACAGAGTGCTCTTGTAGAGGACTGGGTTCATTTCCCAGCACCCAAAATTGGCAGCTGACAACCACCTATAACTCCAACTCCCTCTTCTGGCCTCTGTGGGTATGTACACATGCATTCTCATCACCACACAGACACACACATGTAATTTAAAGATAATAAAATGAGGGCCTGAGAGACGGCTTAGAGGTTAAAGCCACATAATGCTCTCCAGAGGACTTGAGTTAAGAGTCCCAGGACCCATGGCATGTAGCTCCAGGAAGTCAAATGCCTCTGGTCTCTGTAGGCAACTGCACTCACAGACACACATACACACACACACACACACACACACAAAAAAATATATAGTTTTTTTTTATTTTGTGTGTAAGAATGTATAGCCTGCATGTATGTAAGTATGCACATATGCAATGCCCATGGAGGTCAGAGGAGGATGAGAATTATGTTCTTTTTTTCAGTGCCAGGCTTAAAAAACAAAACAAAACAAGATTATGGATTTCTACAAAGTTACTGCCTCATAATACTTGTAAATCTATCTTTATGAGCTCCACAAATGCACTCAATTGATTTTCAGGCAAAGCATTAAATCCGTTCAGTGGAGAAAGGAAACTGTTCCCTTTTGTTTTGTTTTTTAGTCCTTTTGAAACATCCTGTAGTCCCAGCTGGCCTGGAACTCTATGTAGACCAGGCTGGCCTCAATCTCACAGAGGTAGGCCTAGTTGTGCCTCCTGAGTGCTGGGATGGAAGGTGTGGACCGCCGTTCCTAGCTAGGAAATCTCTTTACATAGTCCTGGGGGCCAGCGAGATGGCTGGTACAGTGGCCGAGCACTAAGCCCAACATCCTAAGTTTATGTAGATGTCTGTGTGTCTTTATGCCAAATGTGGGTACCCTTGGCAGCCAGAAGAGGGTGTCAGGTCTCTGAAACTGGAGTTACAGGTGTTGTGAGCCAACCACCACCAAACATGGGTGCTGAGAACCAAACTCAGCTTCTCTGGAAGGACAATTGTTCTTTTTTTTTTTAATTTCTGTATGTGTATGAATGTACTGTCTGGATGCAGGTTTGTGCACCCATGTCGTGCAATGCCGAGGAGGTCAGAAGAGGGTCTCCGATTCCCCTGGAACTGGAGTTCTCCTGGAATTGGAGTTACAGATGGTTCTTAGCTGCCATGTGGGTGCTGGGGATCGAACCCGGGTCCTCTGTAAGAACGGTCGGCGCTCTTAATCGCTCAGCCATTTCTCCAGCCCCAGAACAATTGTTCTTAACTGCTAAGCCAAATCTTCGGCCTCTGCACTATTTTGAGACAGGGTCTCTCAGAGGGAGTGGAGATCAAAATTCGACTAGATTGTTTGGGGAGCAAGCCCAAGATGATGACCTATTATCACCTCTCAGCCCTGGGATTATGGGGACAACTATCACATGCAGCTTTAAAAAAAAAACAAAACAGCCAGGCGTGGTGGCGCACGCCTTTAATCCTAGCACTTGGGAGGCAGAGGCAGGCGGATCTTTGTGAGTTCAAGGCCAGCCTGATCTACAGAGTGAGTTCCAGGACAGCTGGGGCTACAGGGAGACCCTGTCTCAAAAAGACAGAAAAAAAACAAAATTTACGGTACATGTGGTGGTGCACGCCTTTAATCCCAGCACCTGGAAGGCAGAGGCAGGTGGATCTCTGAGCTCAAGGCCAGCCTGGTCTACATAGTGAGTTCCAGGACAGCTAGGGCCAGCTAGGGCCAGGTTCAGAAGTAAATACCTGCTGGGTATGGTGGCCCATAACCTTTATTTCCAGCACTTGGGAGGCATAGCAGGCAAATCATTATGAGTTCAAGGCCAGTCTGATATCTACACAGTGAGTTCCAGGCCAGCTGGGGCTATCAGAAGAACCTGTCTCAAAAAAAAAAAAAAAAGAAGCAAGCACCTATACTGACTGAGCCATCTCTCTAGCTCAATATACATGTGTAGTGGCATACACCTTTAATCCCAGCACTTAGGAGGTAGAGGCAAGGGGATCACTGTGTGTTCAAGGCTAGCCTGGTCTACACACCATGTTCCAGACAAGCCAAGGCTACAGAGTAAGACCCTGTTTCATAACAAAAACATATGTTGGGCCTGGAGAGACAGCTCAGCAGTTAAGGGCACTTACTGTTCTTCCAGAGGACCTGGTTTGGGTTCCCAGCATACACAGTGATTAACTGTAGTACAGTTCTGGGGATCCGATATCCTCTTTTGGTCTCCAGGCCCCATGTGGCGTGGTGCCCTTATATACAAGCAGGCAAAATACACACATAAAATAAAAATTAAAATATTAAAAAAAACATGTTGACTGAAAGCCAACAGGCATACACACAAAACCCATATTGTAAAATTCCATTTATTTGAAGAACAGAAACAAGTAAGTCTTTATACTGGCAATAGTCCAAAAGTTGCAGTGGTGGTAGATGAGGTTAGAAGGAACCAGGAAAAAAGAATATAATGAAGCATGCCAGATGGTTTGAAATGTCTATTTCTTGAGTGGCACTGAAATTACATGATATAATTACATGATATAATTGTCAAATTATATTAATTTTACCAAAACTCTTGTATAGATTTAACGCAATCCCAATCAAAATCCCCAAGAGTTTCTTCACAGGCTTGGAAACAAAAGTTCTTAAATTCATTTGGAAAAACAAAAGACCCCGAATAGCCAAATCAACCCTGAGTGAAAAGAGCTACACAGGAGGGATCTCTATACCAGATTTTAAACTATACTACAGGGCTATAGTCATAAAAACAGCCTGGTACTGGCACAAAAACAGACCTGTTGACCAATGGAACAAAACCGAAGATCCAAATCTGAGCACATACAATTTCAGCCATCTCATATTTGACAAGGGGGCCAAGAAACCACAATGGAGAAAAGACAGCATCTTCAGCAAGTGGTGTTGGCAAAACTGGATCACCACTTGTAGAAGAATGAAATTAAACCCCTACCTCTCGCCCTGTACAAAAGTCAACTCCAGATGGATTAAAGACCTCAACGTGAAACCCCAAACTCTGAAGGTGATAGAAGAAAAAGTTGGCAGCAGACTACAAGACATAGGCGTAGGAAAAGACTTCCTAAATCAGACAGCAGCTGCACAAGAATTAAGGTCGACAATTGACAAATGGGACCTCATCAAACTCAAAAGCTTCTGTACATCAAAAGAAACAATCAAGGAAGTGAAGAGAAATCCCACAGAGTGGGAGGAAACCTTCACTGCAGATACATCTGACAAAGCATTGATTTCCAGAATATATAAACTACTCAAAAAACAAAGAAAAAAGAAAACAAACGACCCGCTCAATAGATGGAGCAAAGAACTGAACAGAGACTTCACAAGCGAGGAATTAGAGATGTCTGAGAAACACCTCAAGAACTGCTCAACATCACTAATCATTAAGGAAATGCAAATGAAAACCACTTTAAGATATCATCTTACTCCAATAAGACTGGCTAGGATCAAGAAAACAAATGATACCAAGTGCTGGAGAGGTTGTGGGGAAAGGGGAACACTCATCCACTGCTGGTGGGAATGTAAACTCGTACAGCCACTATGGAAAGCAGTGTGGAGAACCCTTGGAAGACTTGGAATGAACTTGCCACCCGACCCAGCCATACCACTCCTGGGCATGTACCCTCAAGACTTACGCCACCACAGAGATACATGCACGGCCATGTTTATTGCAGCTCTCTTCACAATAGCAAGGAGCTGGAACCAACCTAAATGCCCCTCAACTGACGAGTGGATAGAGAAAATGTGGTACATCTACACAATGGAGTTCTATGCAGCAGTAAAGAAAGATGACATCACGAGCTTTGCAGGAAAATGGCTGGAGCTAGAGGACATCATGCTGAGTGAAGTAACACAGTCCCAGAAAAACAAACGATGACGAATGGTATCCCTCATCTGTGGATGCTAGTGCAAAAAAAAGAAAAAAAATGCTAAAAACATCCCCCAGATGATCTAGCCATACCACTTGGGCATATACCCAAAGGACTCTGTATCCTGTTACAGAGATACCTACCTGTTCATCCATGTTCTTGGCTGCCTTATTCTCAATAGCTAGGAAATGGAAGCAACCTAGATGTCCAAATGGATGGAACTTGAAACAATCATCCTGAGGTAACCCAGACCCAGAAAAACAAATATCACATGTTCTCTCTCATAATGGATGCCAGCCTTGACTCTTTAGACAGCCGTGTTTAATTGGAAAATCCTTAGAAGTCAGGAATCCAACAACAGTTCATAAAACAAGAATTTGGTAGTTCACCTTAGAGTCCCAGCCGCCTAAGGAACTGGTGCTAACCTCAGCTTGCTCCCCTGCACTGCACCTGCTGTTCTTCTGAAGCCACCTAGAAGCTTAGAGTCACAGCACATAAACAAGATACACTTCATGGGGATCCCCACTCTCCCGCATTCTCGAGTTTTTCCATGGACACTGGCAGCTGGAGCCGTTTGTAGGCTTTACTTTGTTTTGGTGTTCAGAGCCATTTTTATAGTTATTTATAGCCTCACTTTTCCCTTGAAGTATGATTTCTCAAAAATGTTTTGGTCAATTTGCTTCAAACTAAAGAAAAAAAAAAAAGGGCTGGAGAGATGGCCTAGCGGTTAAGAGCGCCGACCACTCTTGCAGAGGACCTGGGTTCGATCCCCAGCATCCACATGGCAGCCAAGAACCGTCTGAAACTCCAATTCCAGGAGAACTCCAGTTCCGGGGGAATCCGACACCCTCTTCTGACCTCCGCGGCATTGCACGACACAGATGCACAGACTTGCATGCAGACAGTACATTCATACACATACAGAAATAAATAAAATTAATTTAAAAAAAAACTCATCAACTGAATACTCAAGTTTTGTGTATCTAACTGTATGTGAGATATTCCTCAATTTATTATTATTTTTTTTTTCTTTTTTTTGAGACAGAGTCTCCCAGTAGCCTGGAACTATGTAGACCAGGTTAGCCTCCAATTCACAAAGATCAATCTGGCTCTGCCTCCTAAGTGCTGAATGAAAGGTGTATGCCACATTGCCTGCATGCCTGGCACAATTTTTATTTATTTTTATTTTCTATTTTTTATAGTTTGTAAAGGTTTTTTTTCATTTTTTTAATAATAAGTTTTTTTTTTTTTTACATGAAGGATGCCTTTACAGGCATCCTTTATGTAAAACCAATTTGCAAGCAGTTATGCCCAAACCCACACAGCCCAAGGCTCCCACCATCCAGCTGGAGGGGCTTGTATGTACAATCATGTTGATCAAATAAGTGTCTGGTCTACATTGCTATAGTTTCACTATTCACCCCAATCACAGTCCTTACATTCTACCATGCCCCCTCTTCTGCAGATTGTTCCCTAGGTTTAGAAAAGGGGCACAGGTGGATGAGAAGCAAAACAGTCTTTCTCTGGAGATGTCTTTTTGGACTCTGATCAGTTCTGGCTGTTTCAGTTTGTGCAGGAATAACCTTTCAATCCTACTAATGAAGCACAAGCAATTAGATATATAGGTATTTAAACAGTACTATTATGGTAGGTTACTTTGGTATAGACACAGATGTTTGGATGGTACAATTTTAATTTTTAATGTTCTTTTTTTTTTTCTTTTGTATTTTTGAGAGACAGGGTCTCCCTTTAGTTCCAGCTGGCCTGGAGCTAGACCAGGCTGTCCTTGAACTCACAGAGATCCACCTGCCTCTGCCTCCAGAGTGCTGGGATTTAATGTTCTGTTTGTTTGTTTGTTTGTTTTGTTTTTTTGGTCTTTTCGAGACAGGGTCTCCATGTAGCCCCAGCTGTCCTGGAACTCACTCTGTAGACTAGGCTGGCCTTGAACTCACAAAGATCCGCCTGCCTCTGCCTCCCGAGTGCTAGGATTAAAGGCGTGTGCCACCACGCCCGGCATGTTCTTTTAAGACAAGGTCTTGGGGCTGGAGAGATGGCTCAGCAGTTAAGAACACTGACTGCTCTTGTAGAGGACCCAGGTTTGATTCCCAGCACCCACACGGCAGCTAAGAACCATCTTTAACTGCAGTTCCAGGGGAATCCTCTTCTGCCCTCCTCGGCATTGCACAACACGGTGCACCAACCTACATGCAGACAGTACACTCATACACATAAAAAATTAATTAATTTGTGAGTTATAATAATAATAATAATTATTATTAAAATAATAATAATTATTAAAATAATAATAATAATTAATTATTATTGTTATTTTTAATATTTATTAAAATATTATTATTATTATTTTTTTGGTCTTTTCGAGACAGGGTTTCCTTATAGCCTCAGCTGACCTGGAACTCACTCTGTAGACCAGGCTGACCTTGAACTCACAGAGATCCGCCAGCCTCTGCCTCCCTAGAGTTGGGATTAAAGGCATGCACCGCCACCACGGCCGGCTTCAGAACAAGTTTTCTAAGGAATTAACTCAAGCTAAGGGGCAGTGATCTAGTTAAGTTTCAAGTCTCAAGTGTGTAGGGTATATAAAGATGTCACTTTTTATGAACATAAAGCTTTATGCTCAGAGGTGAAGTCAGAGCCCTAGTTAGTATATGACCTAGGACTTCAACTTCATTTTAAAAGTTGTGATATTAGTTAGGCTAATTATAGGCCCTGTTTGAGATACTTATATATAAACTGATACCTATAATTTATGCAAACAGATTCTCTAACACATTTTCAAGACCAGCCATGGCCCAGGATTAGGCAAAGAAAAGGATGCTTTGAGAGAGACTGGAGAGAGCTTCTGGAGTGTACAGTATGCAGGAGACATTACAATCAGGTAACCAAGTAAGGACATCACAACAATATAAGTGCTGTAAAGGAAGAGAAAAACATGCAGAGAACATTCAGTAGGATATAAGCCAGCCTCATATAAAGGATTAAAAGAGTGAGGCAAGGTAACACACAGCCTTAATCCCAGGACTTCGGGACTGAGGCACAGGGACTGAGAATTCAAGGGTAGTTTGGGCTACATGGTAAGACTCTTAAAAAAAAAAAAAAAAGAAATACTGAATAATATATTGTAATACTTTTTTTAAGTTTCATATGCAACTTGAAGTGGAATAGGATAAAAACATGGATACTCGTAGTCCAGGTAAAGAAATAAGTGCAAAGTTGGGCGTGGTGGCGCACGCCTTTAATCCCAGCACTCGGGAGGCAGAGGCAGGCGGATCCTTGTGAGTTTAAGGCCAGCCTGGTCTACAGAGCGAGTTCCAGGACAGCAGGGGCTACAGGGAGACCCTGTCTCGAAAAGACCAAAAAAAGAATAAGGCTAATTATTTCCTGTAAGATGAAGCAAAAGAAGTAGACATATGAAGCTCAAAACACTGCCCTATCCCCCACCCCACCCCCACACACCTACAATTAAGAAGGTCAGTAGATTGAAAGGGAGTAGGGAAAACATGAGAGGGGTCAGAGAGGTTAGAGGGAGCAGAGGAAATGATGTAATACAGTAATCGTGTATGAACTTATAAATAAATGAAAAATAATTAAGGTTATTCAGGAGCCATATCTTTATCAAGAAAATAACAAGTACAGAACTCTTGAGCCAAGAGTATAGCTTAGTTTATTCAACTGATGTGAGGAAGTTAACAAGGCTAAAATTTAGTGGATTATGGGAAAACTAGGAAGTAATAAATTTGTAATAATCATAGGATGTTTAATACAGAGCTTTGAAGACTAAAGATTATAGGTTTGATAAGTAGACAATTGTGGATAATATCTCAAGTTTGTTTTAACAGAATCTATTTGGTCGTTAAATATGTAATCGACTGGGACTGAANAGGAAGGAAGGAAGGAAGGAAGGAAGGAAGGAAGGAAGGACTACAGCAGCTAAATGTCATTAAAAAGTTAGCTTTGGGCTGGGCGTGGTGGTGCACACTTTTAATCCTAGCACTTGGGAGGCAGAGGTAGGTGGATCTCTGTGACTTCAAGGCCAGCTGGGTCTACAGAGTGAGTTCCAGGACAGCCAGAACTACAGGGAGACCCTGTCAGAAAAAGAAAAAAAAAAGTTAGCTTTGGGCTTAGGGAGACAAGCTTTCCTCTGACATGAGACAGACAGACAGATAGACCCACCAACCATGTTGGCTGGGGAGATGGCTCTGTGGGTATTATTATTATCATTATTATTCAAGTATATGGACCTAAATTCAGATCCCCAGAACCCACAAGCTGGACAGGCATGTGCAGGAGTAAAAGGAGACCCTGTCTCAAACAAAGTAGAAGACAAAGATCTACTCAAGGTTGTGAGCTCTACATGTGTGCCATGGTATGTATATGCCTGCATTTACATACCTGAACATACACACACACACACACACACACACACACACACACGTATACAACTGCACACATGGCCAGCTAACCTAACCTATCAGGTGAATTCCAGGCCAGTAGGAAACCATGTCTCAGAGAACAAGGTGGATGGCACTGAAGAAATGCCACCTCCTTGACCCCGTCCTCTACCCTCGTCCATGCAGTTGCACACAGACACCACCTCCTTGACCCCGTCCTCCACCCAGGTCCATGCGGTTGCACACAGACACCACCTCCTTGACCCCATCCTCCACCCTCGTCCATGCGGTTGCACACAGACACCACCTCCTTGACCCTGTCCTCCACCCGTGTCTATGCGGTTGCACACAGACACCACCTCCTTGACCCTGTCCTCCACCCGTGTCTATGCGGTTGCACACAGACGCCACCTCCTTGACCCTGTCCTCCACCCGTGTCCATGCGGTTGCACACAGACGCCACCTCCTTGACCCCGTCCTCCACCCTCATCCATGCGGTTGCACACAGACACCATCTCCTTGACCCCGTCCTCCACCTGAGTCCATGCTGTTGCACACAGATACCACCTCCTTGACCCATTCTTCCACCCGAGTCCATGCTGTTGCACACAGACGCCACCTCCTTGACTCAGTCTCCACCCGTGTCCATGCGGTTGCACACAGACACAACCTCCTTGACCCAGTCTTCCACCCGAGTCCATGCTGTTGTACACAGACACCACCTCCTTGACTCAGTCTCCACCCGTGTCCATGTGGTTGCACACAGACACCACCTCCTTGACCCAGTCTTCCACCTGAGTCCATGCTGTTGCACACAGACGCCACCTCCTTGACTCAGTCTCCACCCGTGTCCATGCGGTTGCACACAGACACCACCTCCTTGACCCAGTCTTCCACCCGAGTCCATGCTGTTGCACACAGACGCCACCTCCTTGACCCTGTCCTCCACCCGTGTCCATGACAGACACCAACTCCTTGACTCAGTCTCCACCAGTGTCCATGCGGTTGCACACAGACACCAACTCCTTGACTCAGTCTCCACCCGTGTCCATGCAGTTGCACACAGACACCACCTCCTTGACTCAGTCTCCACCCGTGTCCATGCAGTTGCACACAGACACCAACTCCTTGACCCAGTCTTCCACCCGAGTCCATGCTGTTGCACACAAACATACACAAGATGAAAGCCTAAATCGACCTGGTATTTGTCATATACAGTTAAATACTTGCCAAATCCAGCGTTTAGTTTTTGTGTTCATCCACTTAGACCTGTCTGCATGTGACATGGTAGGTCCTACCCTCCTTTCACAGTTTTCTTCACTCCAGAACACAAGTGTCTCCTGATTTCCCTCCCACCTCTTTGGCTACTTCTCTGTCCTTCTTGCTAGTTTCTTGTGATGACCACTGCAACCAGCCCAGCTCAGCCCAGCCTGCTTTTCTTCTCTATTTATACTCCCTTTCTATTCCAGCCAGGCTCATGGCGTTAAATAACATCAATTCCCTGGCAACTCCCAAAGTTATCAGTCAGGTCCTTTCTTGAGCTTGAGACTAGTATAATCAATTGCCTGAGCTCTCCCCTTGGAAGCGTAATAGGCATCTCGAACGTCTAGCTTCTACCCTGCCGCTCCACTCCATACTGTTCTCCAATGTGTTCATGCTGCACTGAGAATGATTACATTAGAATCAAATCAAGCCATCCCTCTGGCCAACCCACCAAATGCTTCCCATCTCTTTTGGAAGAGCCAAAATTCTTCAACTGACCTACAAAGCCCTACACCATCTGTGTGCAGCCCGGCTGCTGCCTACTTTCACCTTTCTGACCTTATACCTCACTCCACCCACAGTGTTCACTGCTCTATGTATCTCAAACATGCTCAGTGTTCTCCAGAAGGGGGAGTTGGATCACCAGGAACTGGAATTACAGATGGTTGTTAGCCACCATATAGGTGCTGGGAACCAAATCCAGGTCCTCTACAAGAGCTCTTAGTGGCTGAGCCATCTCTTCGGCCCCTTTCATTGTTTTTTAAAAATACATTAAAATAAGCTGGACATGGAAGCACATGACTGTAATCCAAGCCCTTTGGTAGTTGAGGCATGAAGTCAGCACACACACACACACACACACACACACACACACACACACAGGTGGGAGGAGGGACTGGGATGTAGCTTAGTTATTAAAGCATTTGCCTAACATGTTCAAAGCCATGAGTTTGATGTCCAGCACCTCTAGAAACCTATCCATGGTGGTTTGAATGAGAATGTCCCCCATAGGCTCCAAGTATTCAGACATTTTGTCCCCATCTGTGGCACTGTTTTGGGAGGTCTTAGAAGGTATGGCCATGGTGGAGGAAGCACGTCACTGGGATATGGGCTTAGAGAGTTCAAAAAGCCTTGCCAGTCTCCAGTTGCTCTCTCTGTCTCCTGTGCCTGCTTGAAGATGTGAACTGCAGCTTTCTGCTCCAGCTCCTGCCACTATGCCTCCCCACCAAGATGGACTAGAGCCTTCACCAATAAGCTCAAATAAACTCCTCCTTTTATAAGCTCCCTTGGTTGTGGTGGTTCTATTACAGCAACAGAAAAGTGACCAATACACCATCTATACACTCCAGGGCTGGTTCCACACTCAAGAGTATTTAGGTAACACAAATTGGAATTGAGGGGCTGGAGAGATGGCTCAGTGGTTAAGAGCACTGGTTGTTCTTGAAGAGACCCAGGTTTGATTCCAGCACCCATAAGGCAGCTAACAATCATCTGTAACTTCAGTTCCAGGGAATCTGACATACTCTTCTTAACTCTGAGGGCACTGCACAACATGGGCACACTTAAGCACATTCAGGCAATACACTCATACACATAAAATTTTAAATATAGGGAGCTGGAGAGATGGCCTAGTGGTTAAGAGTGCCGACCGCTCTTGCAGAGGACCTGGGTTCGATCCCCAGCATCCACATGGCAGCTGAGAGCCGTCTTTAACTCCAGTTCCAGGGAAGACCGACACCCTCTTCTGACCTCCGCGGCATTGCGTGACACGGGTGCCAAACCTACATGCAGACAGTACATTCATACATATACAAAAAAATTAATTAATTAAAAAATTTAAGATATAAATATTAAAAAAATAAACTGGAATTGATGGGGGGAAAAATAAAGGTGGGTGGGTAGAGGTGGGTGGATCTGGGAGGAGTTGGAGACTGTGATCAAAATACATTACATATGAAATGCTCCAAGAATTAATAAAAAACAAAGGTCAAAATCTACCTTGCCTACATGGCAAATCTGAGCCCAGCCTGGGCTACAGAAGACACACTCTTAAAACAAACAAACAAAAAAGATAGTAACTTTTTTCTTCTGATATGGCTTCAGTAGTGAATGGCAGACTGACACCAACCTAAAACATCTTCAGTCCTACTTTCCAAGCAATTTCATCTGATCCCTCAACTTTATCATGGCTTCCATGAAAACATTCCTACCCTGTGTTCTCCAGGCACGACAAAGCAGCTTCAGCTCCAGCTCAGGCTCCATTTCTAAATGTCTACTGGAAATTCTCACTGGGTGGCTACCAGCCTTCTCCAACCAGAATTCCTTTTTCCCCTCAAACCTGAACCTCTTCCTGTGCCCTTCCCCTCCCCTCCTCTCACCCTAATGACACAATATCCAGTCACCAAAATCCTTTCCTCATTCATTTCCTAATATTTCTAAACACAATGAATCTGGCACCATGCCAGGACCTGGGACACACAGGGGTGTCCAAGCAGCTCATGTTCCAGGACCTGGGACACACAGGGGTGTCCAAGCAGCTCATGTTCTAGGACCTGGGACACACAGGGGTGTCCAAGCAGCTCATGTTCCAGGACCTGGGACACACAGGGGTGTCCAAGCAGCTCATGTTCCAGGACCTGGGACACACAGGGGTGTCCAAGCAGCTCATGTTCTAGGACCTGGGACACACAGGGGTGTCCAAGCAGCTCATGTTCCAGGACCTGGGACACACAGGGGTGTCCAAGCAGCTCATGTTCTAGGACCTGGGACACACAGGGGTGTCCAAGCAGCTCATGTTCTAGGACCTGGGACACACAGGGGTGTCCAAGCAGCTCATGTTCCAGGACCTCAGTTTCCAGTTCTTGCTGGAGCCTAGCTGAATGAGGAACTGACTTAGGAACATGGTTATGACAGGCCATGGGTCAACAAAGACTGGTTTGCTTCTAAGTCACTAAGGTAAAGCAATCTCACCTGGAATACACTTGTCTAGCCAACCCTAGACAGAAATATGTCACATAGTTTTGGTTTTACTTGTGCTACCAACAACGGGGTAAGTTTTTAATTATGCTTTTCAGTCCACAAACCTAACTGACTGAAACCTTCTTTGCTCTCCACCCTCTGTGTGGATACACAGCAGGGTTCTGTTCTTTGTACCAGAGCAAAAGACACCTTGGGTCACTCATCCATCTTCCTGGCAGATTTCAAGTGCAGAACATCCCTGGGAGACCCACGAACACAGCAATGGCAATGGGAGGATTTTTTTATTTTATTAATTTTTTAAAAAGATTTTTACTTTTATTTTTAATTATGTGTGTGCAGGAGACCTTGGAAGCTAGGAATCAGATCTCCCAGGTAATGAAGTTACAGGTGGTTGTGAGCCATCCAACATGGGGCTTGAACTTGGGTGTTCCACAGAAGCAGTATATGCTCTTTAACAGCTGAGCCATCTCTCCAGTCCCTGATGAGAGTTGCTTATTGGTGGCCTCTGGTCACTAGGAAGATTAGGCAGATCCCTAGTAACTAGAAATCTCCAATGGCCTTTTCTATTTGTTCAAGGCATCACTATGTAACCCACGCTGGCCTCAAACTCATGTTGATCCTTGTGCCTCAGCCTCCCAAGTGCTGAGATTATAGGCATGAGCCACCACATCCACGTCAGGGACCCTCGTATGTAGAAATCTGCTTACCAGGTAGGTGAGATGGCTCAGTGGGTAAAGGCAATTGCTGCCAAGCCCAACAACCTGAATGGTATTAGAGAACCGACTCTCACAAGTTGTCCTGGTTTCTTTTGAAACAGGGTTCCCCTGTAGTCCCAGTTGGCCTAGAACTCACTATGTAGACCAGACTGGCCTTGATTTCACAGAGATCTACCTGCCTCTGCCTTCCAAGTCCTGAGGTTGCTGAGATTAAAGGTATACACCATCACATTTGGCTAAGATATATTTTTTTAATGTTTTAAGGGGCTGGAGAGATGGCTTAATGGGTTAAAAGCACTAGTTGCTCTTGCAAAGTACTAGGTTCAGTTTCAAGCACCCACAGCAGCTAACAACTGTTTACAACTCTAGTTCCAGAAGACCCAACACCTTCTTGGCCTTCATGGGCATTGCATGCACAGGAGCACCTTTATACACTCGGGCAAAACACTTATACACTAAAAGAAAATTCACCATCTAGGTAATTTTGTAAAGATTTATTTATTT
The DNA here is from genome assembly GCA_009823505.1 of Rhizomys pruinosus. Taxonomy (NCBI): domain Eukaryota; kingdom Metazoa; phylum Chordata; class Mammalia; order Rodentia; family Spalacidae; genus Rhizomys; species Rhizomys pruinosus. The sequence goes on from VZQC01010259.1 coordinate 3,061,018, forward strand.
TTATTTATGTGTCTGAATGTACTGTCTGCATGTAGGTTTGTGCACCTGTGTCGTGCAATGCCTCGGAGGTCAGAAGAGGGTGTCGAATTCCCCTGGGACTGGAGTTCTCTTGGAATTGGAGTTACAGATAGTTCTCAGCCGTCATGTGGGTGCTGGGGATTGAACCCGGGTCCTCTGCAAGAGCAGTCGGCGCTCTTAACCGCTAGGCCATCTCTCCAGCCCCTTCTCTCCAGCCCCTTAAAGATTTTTTTTTAATTTTTTTTTATTATTAATTTTATTTATTTCTGTATGTGTTTGAATGTACTGTCTGCATGCAAGTTTGTGTACCCGTGTCGTGCAATGCCGCGGAGGTCAGAAGAGGGTGTTGGATTCCCCTGGAACTGGAGTTCTCCTGGAATTGGAGTTTCAGATGGTTCTCGGCCGCCATGTGGGTGCTGGGGATCGAACCCGGGTCCTCAGTAAGAGTGGTCGGCGCTCTTAACCGCTAGGCCATCTCTCCAGCCCCTTCTCTCCAGCCCCTTAAAGATTTATTTTTATGTTTGTGTTTATGTATGTGTCTGTAAGTGTATACCACATGTATGTGGATGCTCACAGAGGCCAGAAGCTGTTGGATCCTTTGGAGTGGAGTTACAGCCAGTTGTAAGTTGCCTGCTGTAGATGCTGGGAGGCCAACCTGGGACCTCAGGAAGAGCAGTAACCACTGGACCATCTTTCCAACCTGTAGATCATTTTCCTGCTGTTTCATTGAAACCTGGCATATAAAGTATCAGTGCTGTCCAGTTCTTGCCATCCTTCCGTCACACCAATTTTAATTAATTAATTAATTAATTAATTAATTTTGTACTTGGTCTTTCCTAAAAGGCTGAGAAGTAACTAATTTTTCAGTGCTGTGGACAGAATTCAGGGCCTCATGGATTCTAGACAGGAACTCTACCACTGTGTCTATCTCCAGCCCACACAATAATTGAACAGAATGAGGAAGACCCTCTGAGAAAAAAATGAGTTCAATGACCCCATTTATACTAACAAGAAACTTTTAGAAAGGCTTATTTTTAAAAATATACACCCAGAGCTGGGCATGGTGGCACACGCCTTTAATCCCAGCACTTGGGAGGCAGAGGCAGGCGGATCTTTGTGAGTTCAAGGCCAGCCTGGTCTACAGAGCAAGCTCTAGGCCAGCTGGGACTAAAGGGAGACCCTGCCTCAAAAAGACCAAAAGAAGCAATACACACACACACACATACACACACACACACACACACTCTCATTATAGAAAATTACTGTTTTCGGGGCTGGAGAGATGGCCTAGCGGTTAAGAGCACCGACTGCTGTTGCAGAGGACCCGGGTTCTATTCCTAGCACCCACATGGCGGCTGAGAACCGCCTTTAACTCCAGTTTCAGGGGAAACCAACGCCCTCTTCTGACCTCCGCAGCATTGCACAACACGGATGAACAAACCTACATGCAGACAGTACATTCATACACACACAAAAATAAATAAAAATAAAAAAAAAAGAAAATTACTGTTTTCAAACACTGTGTGTATGCCCTTGTGTATGGAAGTCAGATGTCTTCCTCAATCTCTAATTAATTAATTAATTTATTTATTTATTTAGCATGTGTGTGTTTGAGACAGGGTCTCCTTGTCACCCCAGTTGGCCTGGAACTTGCTCTGAGGACCAGGTTGGCCTTGAACTCACAGATCCGCCTGCCTCTGCCTTCTGAGTGCTGAGATTATAATCACAAATTTTTATCCTGAGTTTTTTCACTTGAGATTTGGCATAAGCATTTTTCATGTTATTGTAAATAGGTTTAAAATTTTTTTTAATTTGTGTATGTGTATATGTATATGCACGCATTACAGCATGTTTATGGAGGTCAGAGGACAACTGCCAGGAGTCACTTTCACCATGTGAGTCTCAGGGATAGAACTCAGGTCATCAGGCTGGGCAGCAGGCACTTTTCTCCACTGAGCCATCTCACCAGCCCTAAAGGTTATATGATATACTAACTATATGAACTAGCTTTTCATTTCTCTTATGTTAGGCATTGTGTTTTTGTTATAAATTATGTAGGAAATTATATTCCAAAAGTTGCATGATTGTCTAGGGCAATCACTCTAAGGAGATATAATTGTGAAAAATAAAATCATAAAGTTTTGTGGGTTTTTTTGAGACACAACTGTTAGCCTAGGCTGGCCTCAAATTTCATATGTAGCCAAAGATGACCTTGAACTTTTGATTCTCCTGATTCTATTTCCCAGGTGCTGAGATTATAGGCATGTGCTACCACCCCCAGGGATAATAAAGATCTGAGGTTATAAAGTGATCTGCGGGGCTTCAACTGTAGTTTAGTTTGTATAGAAGCGCCAAGTTTGTTTGTTTTTTTAATTGTTTTTATTTATGTGTATGAATGTACTGTCTGCATGTAGGTCTGTGCACCCGTGTCGTGCAATGCCACGGAGGTCAGAAGAGGGTGTCCAATTCCCCTGGAACTGGAGTTCTCCTGGAATTGGAGTTACAGATGGTTCTCAGCCGCCATGTGGGTTCTGGTGATCGAACTGGGTTCTCTGCAAGAGCAGTCGGCGCTCTTAACCACTAGGCCATCTCTCCAGCCCGAAGCTCCAAGTTTTATCTGTACATCATATAAACCAAGTGTGGCGGCACATGCCTATAATCAAAGCACTCAGGAGGTGAAGGCAAGAAAATCAGAAGTTCAAGGCAATCTTGGTTACATGTAGAATTTAAGGGCAGCCTGTGATACATGAGATCCTGTCTCAAAATAATGTGTGTGTGTGCGTGTGTGTGTGTGTGTGTGTGTGTGTGTGTGTGTAACAGGGGGCTTGAAAGACAGCTCAGTAGTTAAAAACAGTGGCTACTCTTCTGGAAGTGGTTCAGTTCCCAGCACGCATATGATAGCTCACAAAAAAAGTGAAGAGGGGTGATAGATTGCCAAACACAATAAATACATATAAAATCTTTATTCATTTTTTTTTTTTTTTTGAGACAGTGTCTCCTTTTAGTCCCAGCTGGCCTGGAGCTCTCTCTGTAGAGCAGGCTGTCCTTGAACTCACAGAGACCCGCCTGCCTCTGCCTCCCGAGTGCTGGGCTTAAAGGCATCCACCACCACGCCTGGCCTAAGATGGTTCTTAGCCTCCATGTGAGTGCTTAGAATGGAACCCAGGTCCTCTACAAGCGTAGTCAGTGCTCTTAACTGCTGAGCCATCTCTCCATCTCCAGCCCCTGAAAATCTTTAATTTTTACCATTCGTGTGTGTGTGTGTGTGTGTGTGTGTGTGTGTGTGTGTGTGTGCACCATGGCATGCTGAAGGTTAGAAGAGAACCCTTAGGAGTCAGATTCCAGAAATGGAATTCAGGTCGTCAGGCTTGGTGGCAAGTGACTTTTTATTTGATAAGCCACCTCACTGGCCCTTAATAAAAATATATAGAGATTTAGAAAGTGAAATGCTGAATCTCAAAGCCGAATGCAACTGTTCTGGGTTCTATCCATGGCATTATCTATTCTCATGAAAAGTTGAGAGCTGACAGTTTGAGAGAAACAGTTATCCATGGCCAGAAAGAAAACCCACACTCAGTACTCAGTTCTCATCTTTCACAGTGTTCATCCCCAATCCTTCATTACAGAGAAGAAGTGCTGACAGACACTCTTACACAAGGAGCTCCCGGGAACACCTTTGACAGGTGAAGAGAGACTGTCCTGTGTCTCTGCATCACTGGCTACTGGGAGAAATGGAAGTACCTGCCAAAGCATTACCTGCAGCTCTGTAAGAGCAGGCACAAGGAGTAAGTGATCAAGGATAGGGTTCAAGTAGATTTAAGTAATGGAGGAATGTTCATTTCTCCCACCCCCCTTTTTTTTTGTTTCTGTTTTGAGGCAGGGTCTACCTGTACCCAACTGGATTGGAGCTCACTATGTAGATGGGGCTGGCCTCGATCTCACAGAGATCCACCTATCTCTGCCTCCCAAGTGTTGGGATTAAAGGCATATAACACTATGCCTGGCTATTTCTTCTCTTGGGGCATGGTGATGGTGCTGCTGGTTATTGAACCTAGGATTTCATGCATGTAAGGTGAGCACTCTATTGCTGGACTATATTCCTTCCATGACATTTATCCCCATTTTCCAAGTACTTCTCATAGAAAGAAAAGGAAATTTCATTTCCTTTGTCTTGGTTTGATGAGATAGTATTTGAGTGAGTTCATTCTTGACTAAGTGTCTAACTCATAAGTGTTGAGAGTATAGAGAAGGTCTGCTGGGATGGCTGAGCAGGGGGAAAGTGCTTGGTGTACATGCTTGACAACCTCAATGTGATCACCAAAACCAACCCCCATTAACTGTGCTCTGACCCCCCCCCCACATTATGGTACATATGCTCTCTCTGTTTCACACACACATGTAATAATAATAAATTCGTTTAAAAAAATTTTTTTAAAGGAGCTAGCTGAAGAGATGTCACAGCTGTTAAGAGTGCTTGCAGAGGACCTGCACTGAATACCCATCACCCACATGGCAGTTCACAGCCACGTGTAACTCCAGTTCAAGGGGATCCAATGGTCTCTTAGGGCCTCTGTGACCACTACTCACAAGGCGGTGCATATGTACAAGTGCAGGTACAACACTCATGTGCCTAAAAAAAAAATAATTTTTTTTTTGGTCTTTTTGAGACAGGGTCTCCCTTTCAGTTCCAACTGGCCTGGAGCTTGCTATGTAGACCAGGCTGGCCTTGAACTCACAGAGATCCACTCTGCTTCCGGAGTGCTGGGATTAAAGGCATGTGCCACCACGCCCGGCTAAAAATATTAAATTTTTTTAAAAAATTGAAAAACACCACTTGGGAGGGGATCTGTATGTGTTTGGGCCAGCCTGTTCTAGGCCAGAGTTACATAGTGAGACCCTCTCTCAAAATTAAAAATAAAATAAAATAAAATAAACAGGGAATAAGGAAGTACTATAACTTTTTCCTCGCTATCTCTTATTTTAACTTTTGTGACTCTAAGCTTATCTTCTTTCCTTTTTTTGATGGTACTGGAGATTGGGGAATAGGCTCTATCTCTGAACTACTACATTTCTAAATCTCTTTCACTTTTTGGAGACAGGGTCTTGCTAAAGTCCAAGCTGGCTTTGAACTCATTCTGTAGGCCAGGGCAAGCCTTGAACTTGCAGCAATCCTCCTGCCGCAGCCTTCTACTTGGGATTATAGGCCCGTATTACCAGGTTCTGCTCTTTCATTCTCTTTCATTCACCACCACATGACATCTAGGGGTTGGGGCTATAGCTCAGTAGAGCATTGGCGTGATATCCATGAGGCCCTAGGCTTGACACCTAGCACAGTAAAAATAAGTAATTAAGATATGATTGGGCTGGAGAGATGGCCTAGCGGTTAAGAGCGCCGACCACTCTTGCAGAGGACCTGGGTTTGATCCCCAGCACCCACATGGCGGCCGAGAGCCGTCTGATACTCCAATTCCAGGAGAACTCCAGTTCCAGGGGAATCCGACACCCTCTTCTGACCTCCGCGGCATTGCACGACACGGGTGCACACACCTGCATGCAGACAGTACATTCATACACATAGAGAAATAAATAAAAATTAATAAAAAAAAATTAAAAAAAAAAAGAGGTAAAACTAGCAGGGCCAAGGGAATAGAGAGAGAATGATTAACTGGTACAGGGTACAATAGTAAAAAAGGAATAGTGTGTGTGTGTGTGTGTGTGTGTGTGTGTGTGTGTNCCTGGAATTGAGTCATGTTTCAGATGGTTCTCAGCCGCCATGGTGGGGGTGGGGGATCGAACCGGGTCCCCAGTAGAGCGAGTGAGTTAGGCGCTCTTAACACTAGGCCATCTCTCCAGCCCTTCTCTCAGCCCTTAGTTTATTTTTTTTTTATTTGTTTGTGTTTTATGTATGTGCTGTAAGTGTATACCACATGTATGTGGATGCTCACAGAGGCCAGAAAGCTGGTTGGATCATTTGGATGGCGTTAAGTTACAGCCAGTTGGTAAGTGCCTGCTGTAGATGCTGGGAGGCCAACCTGGGACCTCAGGAAAGCTTAACCACTGGACCATCTTTCCACCTGTAGACATTTTTCCTGCTGTTTCATTGAAACCTGGCATATAAAGTATCAGTGCTGTCCAGTTCTTGCCATCCTTCCGTCACACACCAATTTTAATTAATAATTAATTAATTAATTAATATAATTAATGTTGGTACTTGGTCCTTTCCCTAAAAGGCTGAGAAGTAACTAATTTTTCAGTGCTGTGGACAGAATTCAGGGCCTCATGGATTCTAGACAGGAACTCTACCACTGTGTCTATCTCCAGCCCACACAATAATTGAACAGAATGAGGAAGACCCTCTGAGAAAAAAATGAGTTCAATGACCCCATTTATACTAACAAGAAACTTTTAGAAAGGCTTATTTTTAAAAATATACACCCAGAGCTGGGCATGGTGGCACAGCCTGTTAATCCCATCACTTGGAGGCAGAGTCAGGCCCCCCCCCGGATCTTTGTGAGTTTCAAGGCCGAGCCTGGTCTAAGGCAAGCTCTGGGCCAGCTGGGACTAAGGGAGACCCTCGCTCAAAAAGACCAAAAGAAGCAATACAACACACACACACATACACAACACACACACCACACTCTCATTATAGAAAATTACTGTTTTTCTCAGGGGCTGGGAGAGTGGCCTTAAAACGTTTAAGAGCACCGACTGCTGTTGCAAAGAGGACCCGGGTTCTATTCCTACACCCACATGGCGGCTGAGAACCGCCTTTAACTCCCAGTTTCAGGGGAAACCAACGCCCTCGTTCTGTACCTCCGCCAAGATTGCCACAACACGTATGAACAAACCTTACATTAGCAGACAGTACATTCATACACACACAAAAATAAATTAAAAAATAAAGAAAAAAAAAGAAATTTTTTTACTGTTTTAAGGTGTGTATGGTGCTTCATTGGTAGTGAAAGTCAGATGTCTTCCTCAATCTCTAATTAATTATTAATTTATTTTAGTTAGCTGTGTGTTTGAGACAGGGTCTCCTTGTCACCCCAGTGGGCCGGAACTTGCTCTGAGGACCAGCGTTGGCCTGAACTCACATGATTCCGCCTGCCTCTGCCTCTAGAGTGCTGAGATTAAATCACAACATGTTTATCCTGAGTTTTTTCACTTGAGATTTGGCATAAGCATTTTTCATGTTATTGTACAATAGGTTTAAAATTTTTTTTCATTTGTGTATGTGTATATGCTATGCACATTACAGCATGTTTATGGAGGTCACGAGGACAAAATGCCAGGAGGAGTCAATTTACACCATGTGAGTCTCAGGGATAGAACTCAGGTCAATCAGGCTGGGTCCCAGCAGGGCACTTTTTCCCCCTGAGCCATCTCACACAGCCCTAAAGGTATATGATATACTAACTATATGAACTAGTCTTTTCATTTCTCTTATGTTAGGCATTGTGTTTTTGTTATAAATTATGTAGGAAATTATATTCCAAAAGTTGCATGATTGTCTAGGGCAATCACTCTAAGGAGATATAATTGTGAAAAATAAAACTCATTAAAGTTTGTGGGTTTTTTGCGACACAACTGTTAGCCTAGGCTGGCCTCAAATTTTCATATGTTAGCCAAAGATGACCTTGAACCTTTGATTTCTTCCTGATTCTCTTTCCCAAGGTGCGTGAATTAATAGGCCTGGCTACCCCCACCACCCCCAGGGATAATAAAGATCTGAGGTTATAAAGTGATCTGCGGGGCTTCAACTGTAGTTTAGTTTTATAGACGCGCCAAGTTTGTTTTGTTTTTTACTTTGTTTTTATTTCCTTGTATGAATGTACCTGTCTGCATGTAGGTTTGTGCACGCCGTGTCGTACAATGCAACGGAGGTCAGAAGAGGTGTCCAATTCCCCGGAACGGAGTTCTCCCTGGAATTGGAGTTACAAGATGTTCCATCACCGCCATGTGGTTCTGGTGCATCGAACTGGGTTCTCTAAGAGCTAGTCGGCGCTCGTAACCCATAGCCATCTCGCCAGCCCGAAGCTCGCAAGTTTTTTATCTGTACATCATATAAACCAAGTGTGGCGGTGCATCCTGCCTTAATCAAAGCACTCAGGAGGTGAAAGGCAAGAAAATCAGAAGTTCAAAAGGCCAATCTTGGTTACAATGTAGAATTTAAAGGAGCCTGTGATACACTAGATCCTGTTCAAAAAAAAAATAAGTGTGTGTGTGCGTGTGTGGTGTGGTGTGTGGTGTGTGGTGTGTGTGTAAACAGGGGGCTTGAAAGACAGCTCAGTAGTTACAAAACAGTGGCTACTCTTATGGATGTTTGTGTTCAGTTTCCCAGCACGCATATGAAGCTCACAAAAAAAGTGAAGCAGGGGTGATAGATTGCCAAACACAATAAATGTACTATTAAAATCTTATTCAGTTTTTTTTTTTTTTTTTGAGACAGTGTCTCCTTATTACGTCCAGCTGGGCCCTGGAGCTCTCTCTGTAGAGCAGGCTGTCCTTGAACTCACGCGGACCCGCCTGTCCTCTGCCTCCCGAGTGCTGGGCTTAAGGGCATCACACCCCACGCCTTGGCTAAGAATGCGTCTTAGCCTCCATGTGAGTGCTTAGGAATGGAACCCAAGTCCCTACAAGCGTAGTCAGTGCTCTTAATGCTTCGAGCCAATTCTCCATCTCCAGCCCCTGAAATCTTTATTTTAACCATTCGTGTATGTTGTGTGTTTGTGTGTGTGTGTGTGTGTGTGTGTGACACCATGCATGCTGGTAAGGTTAGAAGAGAACCCTTAGGAGTCAGATTCCAGAAATGGAATTCAGGTTCGTCCGGTTGGTGGCAAGTGCACTTTATGTATTGATAAGCCACCTCACTGGCCCTTAATAAAAATATATAGAGATTTAGAAAGTGAAATGCTGAATCTCAAAGCCGAATGCAACTGTTCTGGGTTCTATCCATGGCATTATCTATTCTCATGAAAAGTTGAGAGCTGACAGTTTGAGAGAAACAGTTATCCATGGCCAGAAAGAAAACCCACACTCAGTACTCAGTTCTCATCTTTCACAGTGTTCATCCCCAATCCTTCATTACAGAGAAGAAGTGCTGACAGACACTCTTACACAAGGAGCTCCCGGGAACACCTTTGACAGGTGAAGAGAGACTGTCCTGTGTCTCTGCATCACTGGCTACTGGGAGAAATGGAAGTACCTGCCAAAGCATTACCTGCAGCTCTGTAAGAGCAGCACAAAGGAGTAATGATCAAGGATAGGGTTCAAGTAAGATTTAAGTAATGGAGGAATGGTTTCTATTTCTCCCACCCCCCCTTTTTTTTTTTGTCTGTTTTGAGGCAGGGTCTACCTGTACCCAACTGGATGGAGCTCACTATGTAGATGGGGCTGGCCTCGATCTGGCACGCGAGCTTCCGCCTATCTCTTCCTCCCAAGTGTTGGATTAAAGGCATATAACATATCCTGGCTATTTCTTCTCTTGGGGCATGTTGATGGTGCTGCTGGTTATTGAACCTAGGATTTCATGCATGTAAGGTAGCACTCTATTGCTGGACTAATATTCCCCCTCAATACATTTTCATCCCCATTTTCCAAGTACTTCTCATAGACAAGAAAAGGAAATTTCATTTCCTTGTCTTGGTTTGATGAGAAGTATTTGAGTGAGTTCTTCTTGACTAAGTGTCTAACTGCATAAGGTTGAGAGTATAGAGAAAGGTCTGCTGGGATGGCTGGAGCAGGGGAAAGTGCTTGGTGTACAATGCTTGACAAACCTCCATGTGTCACCAAAACACAAACCCCCATTAACTTGGTGCTCTGACCCCCCCCCACAGTAATGGTACATTTATGCTCTCTCTGTTTCACACACCACATGTAATAATATAAATTCGTTTAAAAAAATTTTTTTAAAGGAGCTAGCCTGAGAGAGAGTCACAGGCTGTTAAGACACGCTGCTATTGCAAGAGGAGACTAGGTCGATCCACACACCACATGCAAAATACAGCCATCCTTAACATCAGTTCAAAGGGAATCAATCCCGTCTTCTAGGCCTCCGTGACAAACTACTCACAATGGGTGTTCCTACATCATGCAGGATACAACACTCAGCTAAAAAAAAAAATAATTTTTTTTTGGGGTCTTTTTGTAGACAGGTGTCTCCCCTTTCAGTTCCAACTGGCCTGGACTTTGCTATGTAGGACCAGGCTGGCCTTGAACTCACAAGAAATCCACCCCGCTTGCTGTCCGAGTGCTGGGATTAAAGGAATGTGCCACCACGCCCGGCTAATAAAAATATTAAATTTTTTTAAAAAAATTGAAAAACACCACTTGGGAGGGGATCTGTATGTGTTTGGGCCAGCCTGTTCTAGGCCAGGAGTTACATAGTGAGACCCTCTCTCAAATTAAAAACTAACATAAATAAAATAAACAGGGTATAACGGATAGTACTGATAATAACTTTTTCCTCGCTATCTCTTATTTTAACTTTTGTGACTCTACGTCTTATCTTACTTTCCTTTTTTTGATGGTACTGGAGATTGGGGAATAGGCTCTATCTCTGAACTACTACATTTCTAAATCTCTTTCACTTTTTGGAGACAAGGTCTTACTGATAAGTCCAAGCTGGCTTTGACACTCATTCTGTAGGCCAGGGCAAGCCTTGAACTTGCAGCATCCTCCTGCCGTCAGCCTCTACTGAGATTATAGGCCCGTATTACCAGGTTCTGCTCTTTCATTCTCTTTCATTCACCACCACATGACATCTAGGGGTTGGGGCTATAGCTCAGTAGAGCATTGGCGTGATATCCATGAGGCCCTAGGCTTGACACCTAGCACAGTAAAAATAAGTAAATTAAGATATGTTGGGCTGGAGAGATGGCCTAGCGGTTAAGAGCGCCGACCACTCTTGAGAGGACCCTGGGTTTTAATCCCCAGCACCCACATGGCGGCCGAGAGCCGTCTGTTACTCCAATTCCAGGAGAACTCCAGTTCCAGGGGAACCGACACCCTCTTCTGACCTCCGCGGCATTGCACGACAACGGGTGCACACACCTGCATGCAGACAGTACAATTCATACACATATGAAAATAAAAAAAAATTAAAAAAAAAAAAAGATTTATGACATCTAAATTTTGTTTAATTTATTATTATTTTTATGTACTATGGTAGTATTATCCTGCCTGCATGGAGGTTTGGTGCACCCATGTCCGTGCATGCAATGCTCGGAGGTCAGAAGAATGTCCAGATTCCCCTGGAACTGGAGTTAAAAGACAGTTCTTGGCTGCCCTTGGGTGCTGGGAATCGAACCCGGGTCCTCTGAACAGGCACGGTCGGGCTCTAACCGCTGACCATCCCTCCAGCCCCAACACATAAATTTTTAAGTAATTTAGATTTTTAGCCTTCAAATATAATATTTTTTTTTTGTTTTGCTTCAGTTGCTGGTGACTCAACCCAAGGCCTTACACATATGAGGCAAGCGCTCTATCATTAAGTGTATGTCCTAGCCTTTAGCTTACTCTCTAAGTTTAGTAAAAAAAATTTTTTTATATGGAAGACAAGTATGTCCCTTTTTTATACTATTACATTCTCCAAAATACCAACATCTCTCAATTCAACGTCTTTTCTTTTTTTTTAACTTTATTTTATTTATTTTTTGTGTGTAATGAGTGTACTATCTGCATGTAGGTTTGTGCACCCAGGGTCGTGCATGCATGGAGGTCAGAAGAGGGTTGTCAGATTTCCCCGGAACTGGAGTTAAAGATGTTCTCAGCCGCCATTTGTGTGCTGGAGATCGAACCCAGGTCCTCTGCACAAGAAGACGTTGGTGCTTAAAACACTAGACCATCTTCCACCCCCAATTCACATTTCCTGAATACCTTTGAGCTTCAATTTTAGATTTGGGTAAGACTTACAAACCTATAAAAAAATATAAATTTGAGCCAGGTTCTTGGTGGTGCACACTTTAATTCCCAGCACTCAGGAGCGAGGCAGGGGGCTCTTTGTGAGTTCGAGGCCAGCCTGTCTACCTAGTGAGTTCCAGGACAGCTTGGGTACAGGGAGACCCTGTTCAAAAAAGACCAAAAGACAAAACACCTATAAATTTACATGATTGAATTTTCAATCACCAGCAAGACATTTTCCCCATGTCTAATTAGTGGTATTTGAGTTCCCTGTTTTCTAAAAAAAAAATAACCTCTGTACTCAATTCTTTTTTTGTTTTCTTTCTAAAAATGTGTAGTCCAGGGGGGCTGGAGGATGGCCTAGTGGTTACGAGTGCCGATACTCTCTGCAGAGTAGGACCCAGGTTCAATCGCCAGCACCCACATGGCAGCTAAGAAACCGTCTTTAACTCCAGTTCCAGGGGAATCTGCGACCTCTTCTGACCTCCAAGGCATTGCACTGACTGTGTACAACAAAGCCTTACTATTGCGACAGTACATTCCATACACATAAAATAAAATTAAGCTGGGCATGGTGGTGCACACTTTCAAATCCTAGCACTCGGGAGGCAGAGGCAGGCGGATCTTTGTGAGTTCAAAGGCAGCTGGTTACAGAGTGAGTTCCAGGACCGCTGGGACTATAGAGAGACCGTCTCGACAAGACCAAAAAAAATTAAATAATAATAATAATAAAATAAATACTAAAATAAATTTTAAAAAATCAAATAAAAATGTGTAGTCCAGGCTGGCCTCGAACTCCAGATCCTCCTCCCTATTCAGCAAATCCTACCAGTGGGCACCACACCACCACCACCACTACCACCACCACCACCACCGCTGTACTCAGATTTTTTTTTTTTTTTTTTTTATGTGTATGTGTGTACTGTCTGCATGCAGGTCTGTGCACCCGTGTAGTGCAATGCCACGGAGGTCAGAAGAGGGTGTGGGGTTCCCCTGGAACTGGAGTTAAAGACAGTTCTCAGCCGCCATGTGGGTGCTGGGGATCGAATCCGGGTCCTCTGCAAGAGCAGTCGGCGCTCTTAACCACTAGGCCATCTCTCCAGCCCCTGTATCCAGATTCTTATATCAGACAACACTGTATATGTCCCTTTTCATTTCTCCTATAGAAAAACAAACAAACAAACAAACAAACAAACAACCCAGAAAATCAGTTCAGTGAAAGTAGATTCTGTTAATATTACTTGTTTATCTGGTAAGAGCTCCTCACAGTTGGCCTGTCAAATACTAGTGATTACTTTATTGCAGGCCAGACTTGATAAGGGCCCTCACTTACCCTGAAAACAGAGTGGGTGCTAAGTAATTATTTGTCAAAGGTTTCATTGCCATAGCAACTTAGAAACACTTTGAGAGTCTCCCTTAAGTCCACCCTTCTCTGAAAAGAAGTGTCTGATTGCTGAACTCAGAAAATGCACACGAATCCATGAAGCACACTGCAGCCTCATTCCCAACAGCTTACTCAGCAAACCATTCTCCTCACTTTTAAAACATGCTTCCATATCCCACCCAGTTCACCACAGCCCAACCACTCCTTTCTGTCTTACCTTGATTTTGGTCTCTAATCATCTACCTCTGTCAATACTAATGCAATGGGAGTTTCCACCCTGGATCCAACCATCTTCCTGACTGAATCTAGTTAATAGTATTGATTTTCCTCATAGATGACATATAATGTTGATGATGCTTCATTTTAACTTAAAAAAAAAGTATGTGTATGGGGGAGGTATGTGCCTGTGAAGGTGCCTGCAGAGGCCAGAAAAGGGCATCAGAACCTCAAGTTGGAGTAACAAGCAGTTATGGGCCACCAGATACAGGGGCTGAGACTAAACTCAGGTCTTCTGGAAGAGCACCAAGCTAGCAAGGGCTCTTTACCAGAGTCATCTTTTTAGCCTCCATTCTTTTTTTTAATTTATTTTTTATGTGTATGAATGTACTATCTGCATGTAGGTTTGTGTACCCATGATGTGCAATGCCTTGGAGGTGAGAAGAGTGTCGGATTCCCCTGGAACTGGAGTTAAAGACGGTTCTTAGCCGCCATGTGGGTGCTGGGGATCAAACCCGGGTCCTCTGCAAGAGCAGTCAGTGCTCTTAACCACTGAGCCATCTCTCCAGCCCCCAAATCAGCACTTTCAAACCATAACAAGACTTCTGTTTCCTACAGTGAGGGAAGTTGCCAGGAATGTTCTTTTATTATTCAGCTGTTACTTCCTTGAATGGTGAAACTGGAGAACTGTCCTGCTGGCCTCTCGGGCTCCTTCCCTTCCCTTCCCTTCTTGTCTCCCTCCCTGTTCTCCCCTCTCTTCTCCTTCCCTCCCTCCCTCTTCCTTTCCTTCTCTTCTGTTTTCTGCTTCTTTCCTTGCTCACACTCTCCACCCCTCTTTGTGTGTGTATGAGTGTAGTAATGTGCTTGAGTGTGTGCACATGCCCATCCATCCGTGTGTGTATGTGTGTGTGTGCGCATGCATGTGCATGTGGAGGGTAGAGGTCAATGTTGGCACTTTCCGTGCTCTTCACTTTATCTCTTGAGACAGGGTCTCTTTCTGGGTAGGGATTGGCAAGGCCCCCAGAATCCTCCCATCTCTGCTGCCCACCCCCACACTGGCATTGCGGGGCTGTGTCGGCATGCCTGGCTTTTTATGTGGGTTTTAGGGATCAAAAGCAAATCCGAATGCTTCCACAGCAAGCAGTTTACCCACGGAACCATCTTCCCAGCCCCTGCACTTAAAAAAAATTTTTTTTATTTATTTTTGTAAGTGTATGAGTGTACTGTCTGTATGTAGGTCTGTGCACCCGTGTCGTGCAATGCCGCGGAGGTCAGAAGAGGGACTCGGATTCCCCTGGAACTGGAGTTTTCCTGGAATTGGAGTTACAGATGGTTCTTAGCCTCCATGTGGGTGCTGGGGATCGAACCTGGGTCCTCTGCAAGGGCAGTCAGTGCTCTTAACTGCTGCCCCTGCACTTTTAAGAGAAGACATAACAGATATCCAAACCCGTTATTGAACTCCAGTGTGAAATTCAGACTTGGTCTTTGCCCAAATACAATATTTTTGGAGAAGTTTGAACTAAGTCATTCACACAAACTTGGGTTTCAAGTATGAAAATTCCCTACAGTTTTCCACTTAAAAAGAAATAAAAGCCTGAAAACTACATACCAAAAAGCCATCAAATGTTGGAGACTGCCAGCTTCAAAGTTGGCTGGATAAAATTATCGCCAGAAGAGGCAAGAGGAAATAAAGTAGTCAAAGCCTGCAGTATGTTCAGAGCATGCAAACTGAACATGTGCAGGGCATGGGCAGGCCACACCCTGTGCCACACCTGACTGTGATGAGCTGTGGAGAGCTTGTGTTTAGATAGATGCTCATCTCTTGGCTGAGTGACTCTGATGGTCTGTAAACAGCTGCTCTAATTCCAATCTGTAGCTTTTAAAATCACAAATCTGATCAGGCCATTTTCTTGTTGATAAACCTTCCCTGTGTCCCCCCCCCTCCCCTGGAAAGTCGCTACTTCTCCAGAGCCCTTGCGAGCTGACAGGCTCCGTCCAGCCCCTGCTCTTTCTCTGGCTTCTCTGGCCACACCCGAACTCCCACCCTCCTCCCCAGTCGCTCTGACTCCCATCATGTTGCAAGAATGTTCATTATCAGCCCAAGTCCTCGTACATGCTGTTCTTTCTGCTGGAACTGACTCCCAGCTCTTGTTTGGTCACCAAGAACCACTTCACATATCACCTCTTCCAGGAAGGACAGAGGGGGCCTCCTCCTGGAGGCCCGCAGAATTTGAGGATTGGTCATGGCGTATTAATAGCCATCAGGTGAGTCTATCTCCTCATTCAACTCTAAAGTCCCTAATACTCTTTGACTGAGTGTTCCTAAAACCTAACACAGAGTCCCTGGCTTATAATAGATGTTCAATAAATTGTTGTCAATTAAAAAATTGACTGGGGATATTGCTTAATTGGTAGAAAACCCTGAGTTCAATCCTCAGTATCACATAAAGCAGCACCATGACACACTTGGACGCAGGGTCAGGAGGATCAGTAGTTCATCATTCATGGTTCCAAAGCAAGTTCGGGGCCAGCCTGGGCTACATGAAACCCCAATTGTCCAAAACTTTATCTATATTTCATACCATGGGAAGAAGTCAGAGAAATGTAGGATGGTAGAGCTCTCAGAAGGGCCCATGTTGTTGAGACCCTCAGACCCAGGCATGGTTGTGTATCTACAGCATAATTTTGCCTAGAATCAATCCATTCCTGCAAAATGGAGTCCCAAGACAACCTAAATCCACAGCAACCCAACATGTTCTTGTTTTGTTTTTCAAAGTGTTGCCACCACAGACTCTGTGTCACAGAGGTTTGGAACTTACTTATTTAATTAGCAAGGATATTTTAAGCTCCAACTGGGCCAGGCCCTGTGCATATTTAAACAGGAAGACATGGCTTTTTCTCCCCAGGGACTTGCAGTGGGGTGGGGAAATAGTAACAGGGCTTGGTTTTGATTTGATGCTGTTGTTGATGTTTAGGCCTCTGGAAGTAAAGGGTTCTTTGGAGGGTTTGCTGGGAAACCCAGCCAACCAATGTTAGGTTGGTTCCAAGAAATGTTTCAGATTGTTTTTTTCCCCTGAAGAAAAACAATGCACAAAGCTCACCCAAGAGATTAAATATGGATGGCACCTCCTTCCATGGGAACAAAACATGTTTTTAACACATGACATACTAACAAATAAATAAGAAAACCCAGGAGGCAGCCACTTAGAAATTAGGAAATTCGAGCCATGGACTTCTGGTATACCTCAGGAAGGAGCAGACTCTTTTTCCAGAGGTGCAATATATCCCTGAAATCTTTAAGATCTGTGGTCCATACTTTTTGTATGGTGATAAAANCAGCATCAACATGGCGGCCGAGAGCCGTCTGATACTCCAATTCCAGGCAGAAACTCCAGTTCCCAGGGGAAATCCGCACCCTCTTCTGACCTCGCGCGCCATTGCAACGGCACGGGTGCACACCTGCATGCAGTACAGTACATTTCAAATACACATACTGAAATAAAAAAAAAATAAAAAAAAAGATTATGTACATCTATTTTTTTTATTATTTTTTAATGTCTATGAGTATACTGGTCTGCATGGGGGTTGGTGCACCCATGTCCGTGCAATGCCTCGGAAGGTCAGAAAAGAGAAATGTCAATCCCCTGGAACTGGAGTTAAAGACAGTCTCTTGGCTTGCCATGTGGGGTGCTGTGGAATTCCGAACCCTGGGTCTCTCTTGCAAGAGCAGTCGGTGCTTCTAACCACTGAAGCCACTCTTCCAGCCCCAAACATTAAATTTTTAAGTAATTTAGATTTTTAGCCTTCAATATAAATTTTTTTGTTTTTGGCTTCAGTTGGCTGGTGACCTCAACCACAAGGCCTTATCACATATGAGGCAAGCGCCTCTATCATTTAAAGTGTATGTCCTAGCCTTTAGCTTTACTCTCTAGTAGTAAAACAAATGTTTTTAATATGTAAGACAAGGTATATGTCCCTTTTTTATACCTATATTACATTCTCCAAAATGAGTACCAACCATCTCCAATTCAACGATTTTTCTTTTTTTTAACTTTTAATTTTATTTATTTATTTGTGGTATGAGTGTCCTATCTGCCATGCTAGGTTTGTGCACCCAGGTTCCGTGCAATGCCATGGGATGGTCAGAAGAAGGTGTTGTCGCGATCTTCTCCCTCCGGTACAGAATCTGGGAGTCAAGAAGATGTATCTCAGCCCGCCATGTGGGTGCTGGTAAGATCGAACCCAGGCGTCCCTGACTATTACAAGCGAAGTTATCGGTGACGCTCGTCCACTAGAACCACTAGTCACTCTCTCCAACTCATTGACCTCCAATTCAAACGTTTCCTGAAATACTTTGAGCTTCCTTTTAGATTTGGCTAAGACTCTACAAACCTATAAAAACTATACAATTTGAGCCAGTATTGGTGGTGCACACTTTTAAATCCCAGCACTCAGGAGGAGAGGCAGGGGATTTTTGTGAGTTCGAGGCCAGCCTGTCTACATAGTGAGTTCTCAGGACAGCTTGGGGCTACAGGAGACCCTGTTCTCAAAAAAGACCAAAAGACAAAACACCTATAAATTTACATGATTGAATTTTCAATCACCAGCAAGACATTTTCCCCATGTCTAATTAGTGGTATTTGAGTTCCCTGTTTTCTAAAAACTAACCTCTGTACTCAAATTCTTTTTTTGTTTTTCTTTCTAAAAACTGTGTGTCAGGGGCTGAGATGGTAGTGAGTACGATCAGAGCTCTGGCTGGGTGATCCCAGCAGGCATCTGGAACCGTCTTAAGTCTATGTCAGGATCTAGTACCCAGCATGGACATGACCCTAGCAGACAGTATTACATAATGCTGCATGTGGCACTCATCTGCATCGGAGCAGAGCAGGCATGTGTTCAACCTGCTACGGTAAGGCCAGCGGACTAGCGGGACCAGTCTTGTAACTCAAAAAAAATAAATAGGCTAAAAGACATTAAAAAATAAAATGTGGCTCCAGGGGACCGAACGACGTCCTCGTTAGCGCAATTAACTACCAAGTGGTCCACAGGATCTGACCCTCTTCTGACTCAAGGATGACGACATGGTACACGGAAACTCACCGCAGAACAGTACATTCATAACGCTAAATAACTAGAGCATGGATTTGGTGACCTTTCAACTAGATCGGAGGCGAGTTCGGGTGATTTCTTGTTGATGTCTAAGTGCCAGCTGGTGCTCTAAGCTGAGTGATTCCAGGGATCAGTAGGCTCTAGGGAGACCCTTCTGGATGCAAAAAATATATATGAAAATAAATATTAAAAATAAATTGTTGTATCCAGGTGTGCCCGAACCCGATTCCCGTCTGACAGCAAATGTACAGGGTGTGGCCCCACTGCTGCCCTGTACCACTGAGTTGACACACGCGTTCTCAGATTTTTTTTTATGCGTCATGTTGTGTCGCTGCTGGTGATCACTGTCTGTGCAGCGGCGAGTGTCGAGGAGATCGGGTGTGGGGTCTCCCTGTCGACTGTTGACACCTCTAGCCGCAAGCTGTGCGGGATGAAGTTCCGGTCCTCTCAAGCAGCAGCGCGGAACTTGATGGTCGACCAGCTCTGTGCCTATTTCCAGCCCTGAGCATTCTTATGATCATGATCAAACTTATTGTCCGCTTTGTCATGTATCGTCTATTGCAGAAGAAACCAAAATCAGAACAAACATGAACAAGACGAAGAAACCCCAGAATATGCAGCTTGCAGTGGAAAAGTGATGATCTTCTGGTTTAATATTACTTGTTTATTCTTGGTAAGAGGCTCACATCAGCACGTCTGGCTCAATGTATAAACTGGGACTAGTTCATTGATACCCGATTTATTTTTGAGGCCAGACTTGCGATAGATGGGGGCCCTCACTTACCCTGAAAACAGAGTGGGTGCTAAGTAATTATTTGTCAAAGGTTTCATTGCCATAGCAACTTAGAAACACTTTGAGAGTCTCCCTTAAGTCCACCCTTCTCTGAAAAGAAGTGTCTGATTGCTGAACTCAGAAAATGCACACGAATCCATGAAGCACACTGCAGCCTCATTCCCAACAGCTTACTCAGCAAACCATTCTCCTCACTTTTAAAACATGCTTCCATATCCCACCCAGTTCACCACAGCCCAACCACTCCTTTCTGTCTTACCTTGATTTTGGTCTCTAATCATCTACCTCTGTCAATACTAATGCAATGGGAGTTTCCACCCTGGATCCAACCATCTTCCTGACTGAATCTAGTTAATAGTATTGATTTTCCTCATAGATGACATATAATGTTGATGATGCTTCATTTTAATTAAAAAAAAAGTATGTGTATGGGGGAGGTATGTGCCTGTGAAGGTTGCCTGCAAGAGCCAGAAAGCGGCATCAGACCTCCAAGTTGGAGTAACAAGCAGTTATGGGCCACCAGATACAGGGGCTGAGAACTAAACTCAGGTCTTTCTGAAGAGCCACGCAGCTTAGCAAGGGCTCTTTACCAGAGTCATCTTTATTAGCTCCATTCTTTTTTTTTAATTTTTTTTTAATGTGTACTGAATGTATTACCTCATGTTAGGTTTGTGACCATGATGTGAATGCTTGGAGGTTGGAAGAGGTGTCGGGATTTCCCCGGAACTGGAGTTAAAGACCGGTTCTTTAGCCGCCATGTGGGTGCTGGGGATCAAACCCGGGTTCCTCTGCAAGAGCAGTCAGTGCTCTTAACCACTGAGCCATCTCTCCAGCCCCTTTAGCCTCCATTCTAACTCTTGAGTTGTCTTCACAAAATAATCCCTGTCCTAGTTTGTCTTTCCATTGCTGTGACAAAACACTCTGACACCAACTTGGGAGGAAAAGGGTTTTATTCAGCTTACATACTCCTGGGTCACAGTTCATCACTTAGGGAACCCAAGACAGGAACTCAGGGCAGGAACTTGGAGAGCAGGAGCTGAAGCACAGGCCATGGAGGAATGCTGTTCACTGGCTTGCTCTCTCCTGGCTTGCCTTCTGGCTCATGCCAGCCTGCCTTCTTATAATGTCACTGCTCAACAATAAAGACAATACAACCCACAGATGTGGCCACAGGCCAATCCAATGGAGCCAATTCCCCAACTGAGGCTCCCTCAACCAGGTGTGTCAAGTTGACACCAAAGCTATCCAGCACAATTGACCCTTGTCAACTTGACACACAAACACTTCACTATTAAACCACCTTTCCAGTTCTTATCCCCAAAAGTATGATGTTAAAACTAATCACAACCTAAGACAGTACACCTTAAAAGCCCCACAGTCCTTAAATAATCCCAACACTTAAAAGTCAAGTCTTTAAAAGTCTCTTACTTTGGGCTGTTGTAAAATCCAAACAAGTACTGTCTTATTCAAAGGGAAGAATCAGGACATTTTCAAACAAAACCTAAGTCCAGCAAGTAGCTCAAGGCTGGACACCTGGGATCACTCACGATCTTCTGAGCTCCAAAGGGTCTCGGCAGCTCCCCCTCTCCGAACTGCCGTCCCTAGTGGCACACTCATCTCGAAGGCCCAGGCCGACTCCATTCCTACACCTACCGCTGCTCTTGGTGGTCGTCCCAGGGTACCGGCATCTCCAAAAAGCTGGGGTCGCTACTGAAACTGATAGGCAGCACCTTCACCAAGTCTCTTCTGACCTCTCCTGGTGCAAAGCCTCAGCTTCCTCTCATGACCCCTGCAATCCTGGGGCTTCACGCAACCGAGGTGCACTTCTACCAATGGTCTTTCCTGACCTCTCACAGTGCCAAGCCTCGCTGCTCTCTGGACCCCTCAATTTCAACACCAGCAGGAACCATATAGGAGACTCTTACACGTTACCAAGTCCAGCTCTTCTGGCTCGAGATGGAGGCTCAGGCCCTTTCGGGTCACAGCTTCTGTGTGCTGACTTGAAGATATTCTCTCCCCAGAAGATTTCACCTCAGTGATGCTGGTGCTCTCTTGTTACTTACAGCTGATTTTCAGCCCATAGCTAAAGCCAGCATCAATTGCCCCAGTACAACAAAAAGTTTTCACTTCAGGTTCTGGTCTCTTGTTACTTACAGCTGATTGCTCCACAGCCCCAGCTGACCAGAACCCAAGATTACACAGTCTGATGATCTCTGCTCTCCTTTGAAACAGAAACTTCACAAGCCCAGGCTCCATCTTCTACAACTCCTTCAGCAAAAACTGCTCCAATAGCTCCACAGCAACAATCTTTAGGCATTCAATGATCTTCCCACCAAAGTTCCAAATCCCTCAACAATCCTTCCCCAAAACACAAGGTCAGGTCTGTCACAGCAACACCCACTCCCTGGTACCAAATCTGTCATTGTCCTTCCTTCTGTGTACACAATAAACACTCGACACAACTTGGGGAGGAAAGGGTTTATTCAGCTTACATCTCCTGGGTCACAGTTCATCACTAGGGGAACCCAAGGGGAACTCAGGCAGGAACTTGGAGGCAGGAGCTGAAGCACAGGCCTAGGAGGAATGCTGTTATTGGCTTGTCTCTCTCCTGGCTGCTCTCTGGCTCATGCCCAGCCTGCCTTCTATATACTGTCACTGCTCAAACAATCAAGACAATAACACACAGATGTGGCCACAGGCCAATCCAATGGAGCCAATTCCCCAACTTGAGGCTCCCTCAACCCAGGTGTGTCAAGTTGACACCAAAGCTATCCAGCACAATCCCACAAATGAAAGAGAAGTCAGTAAAGTTTATAGCCACCCTATCTACAGTTACAGACTAGCACTGATTTAGGAACCTAAGACAAAGCTTTCTTTCTGAAACTGATTTGACCTATTAACTTCCATATATCTTCTCTCATTAATGGGGGGAGGGAGACCCTCTTCAAAACCAAAAACTGTTGAAAATTAGTTTTAGGAAGCTAGTAACAAATTGATAATTATAATCAAGAATCATCTTTGACATTTTAGCAAGGAGGCATCAGAAGATCTGCCTGCAGAGGATATCAGATCTTTTTTTTTTTTTTTTTTTTTTTTTAGCTTTTCAAGGACAGGGTCTCCTGTAGCCCCAGCTGTCCTGGAACTGGCTCTGTAGACCAGGCTGGCCTTGAACTCACAAAGATCCGCCTGCCTCTGCCTCCCAAGTGCTAGGATTAAAGGCGTGCGTCACCACGCCCGGCTGGCCATTAGATCTTATGGACCTCATCTACCCCTCCCCACTTTCAAGCCTCTGAATGAAATGAATTAACCTCAAGGGGGGAAAAAAATCTCTTTTTATAAAATCTCCTTGTGCCAGGCATGGTGGGTCATGCTATAATCCCAGCACTTGACTTGGGAGACTGAGGCAGGAGGATTGGTAGGAAAGTTCCAGCCTGGACTGGGCTATAGAATGAAACAAGGTCTTACTTTGGGCCCTAAAATTACTACAGAAACCATATATCTGAATTTTCTAGGGTTTTGTTATTTTTGTTTGCTTGTTTGTTTTTTAGATAGATTTCACTATGTAGAAGAGACTGGCCTTGAACTTTCAGCAATCCTTCTGTCTCTGGCTCCTGAGTGCTGGGATTTTTTTTTTTTATTATTATTAATTTTATTTATTTCTGTATGTGTATGAATGTACTGCCTGCATGCAAGTCTGTGCACCCGTGTCGTGCAACGCCGCGGAGGTCAGAAGAGGGTCTCGGATTCCCCTGGAGCTGGAGTTCTCCTGGAATTGGAGTTTCAGACGGCTCTCGGCCGCCATGTGGGTGCTGGGGATCGAACCCGGGTCCTCTGTAAGAACAGTCGGTGCTCTTAACCGCTAGGCCATCTCTCCAGCCCCGAGTGCTGGGATTTTTAACATGTGTCACCACCTGGCTTTTTTTTTCTCCTCCTCCTCCTCCTCCTCCTCCTCTTCGTTTTTGAAACAGAATCTTGATATGAAGCCCAGGCTGGCCTGGAACTTCCCTTCTTCCTCTGCACCTCATGGCTGCTGGGATTATAGACATGTGCCAACCATGCCCAGTGAGGTGGCTCAGCAGGGAATCTGCCAATAAGGTTAACAACTTGAGTTTTACCTCGGTACCCACATGGTGGAAGGGCAAGTTGTTCCTGACCTCTACACTCGCACGTGTGTGGGTACATATACACGCAAAGTAAATTAATGAAATGTTAAAAAAATTAACAGAAGACTCTAGACGTAGCTCAGGTTATACCATGCATGCACAAAGCCCTGGAAGGGGTTCATCCCCAGAACTTCATAAAACTAGCATGGTGGTGTACACCCACCATGCAGGGAGGTAGAGACAAGGAAGTAGAGGCAGGAAATTCAAAAGTTCAAGGTTATCCCTGAGTACATGGTCAGTTTGAGGCCAACCTGGGTTATATGAGATCCTTTCTCAATAAACAAACTGAATAAATAAAGGATTAGATCCAGACCAATAATTTCGGAGAAAACATAGAACCACGTGGTAAGAGAACAATCTCTCATAACAGAATTTTTCATCTATAAAATATTTTTTTAAATGTGTATGAGTGTACTGTCTGCATGTAGGTAGGTGCACCTGTGTTGTGCAATGCTGCAGAGGTCAGTAGAGGGTGTTGGACTCCCCTGGAACTGAAGTTAAAGACAGTTCTTAGTCACCATGTGGGTGCTGGGAATCGAATTCAGGTCCTCTGCAAGAGCAGTCAGTGCTCTTAACAGCTGAGCCATCTCTCCAGCCCCTAAAATAGCGTTTTTATCACTAGAACTGCTTAATAAAATTTTCCACTTCTTAGCTGAAATAGATGCTTTAAATTCACAGCCCCCATAGCAGTAATTTTCTTATGCTTATGTAACATGGATGTCCTGAACTCTTGTGTTCTGTGGTGTAGCTTTTCAGAAGGAACCTTATCAAGAATGTATCTGTCCAGCTGGAGAGATAGCTCAGAGGTTAAGAGCAACTGACTGCTCTTTCAGAGGACCTGGGTTCAATTCCCAGAACCCACATGGGAGCTAACAACTGTCCATAACTCCAGTTCCAAGGAAAAAAATGACACTCTCTTCTGGCCTCTGCAGGCACATAAAAAAAAAAAAATGTATCTAGCTTCCCCTAGTCAAAGACAATTATCTTTTTCTCATTACCCCATATCATAACATGTGTCCTCTTATTTTCTAATTTTAGGGCTGTTCCTTTCAACCTAAAGGTCTTCCTCCCAGCACTGGGGAAGCAGAGGCAAGTGGATCTCTGTGAGTTCAAAGCCAGCCTGGTCTCCATAGTGAGTTCCAGGACAGCTGGGGCTACTGGGAGACCCAGTCTCAAAAAGACGAAACAGCAACCAACCTAAAGGTCTTTCTTTAGAGGTCTTTGTGTCCCATAGATCACAAGGATAGTGCCTAGCCTGGGTTTTGATTTCTTCCTCATGTATCTTAGCATGACATTTGTGGAACAACGAATTGATGGTTCATAAACTTCCTTGCTGTCTACCTAATACAGTTTTAAACTTTTCCATTCCTGTCCTCTTTAGATTCTGCTGCAATCTGGAAGGTAAATTCACATAACCGCTCACAAACCCTCATCGTCCAGCCATCTCTTCTGTCACCATGTAAGTGTGATTAGAGCCTTGACAGAACATCTCACTTCACCTTTTATCTTTACAAGTCTATCGGCTTCTCTCCCCGCCCCCAACTATAAAGGGTAGGCCAGGGGCAACCAGGTCACCGCTGGAGCGCATTCAGAGTTGGCAGGGCCAACCAAACCTTTTTGGGATGTTCCTTCTTCAAGTTTTTACGTGAACATCCGTTTCTTACAAGATCTGCCTGAAAGTCAAATCTCATTCTGCAAGAAGACAGACACGCCACCACACGAGCCCTTTGTCTGAATCGTCCACACCTCACACATCCTCAACCACAAAGCGCCCATGCTCACACAGGTATGGTGTGGTCCTACTCGGCACTAGGCGGGGCAGCCTAGGGCTCAGCATCCGTACAGGGATGGGTTAGGTTCAAGGTCCTCCTGGATCCCGAATCCTGCCACCAAATGTGCAAGTCCTATCTCCAAGGTGTGGAAAACAAACCCCTAGGCGATCCTGGTACTAAGTGCAGGGCGGGTACTGGCATTCCCTGCAGGCCCCCTCTGGTTCCCACTCCCTATCCGCGCCTCCTACCTGGGAAGCAGGGCTGAAGCAGAGGCCGGGCCAGCGCCCGCTCTCAGCCGCGCCATGCCCTCCTTCACCCTCGCCCCCGCCGGCCTCTCACCTGGCCGGCTGGCATCGCCCGCTCCGCACCGCACCGGAGACCATGAGTCTCCACCAGTTCCAGAGCCGCCCGTCCGCCGCGAAGGCTAGCACGGATGCGCGGGCACCGGAACCCACAGCACCGGTACCGGGAACACGCCGCCTGGTTTCTAAGGAACCCGGGGCTCTGGAAGGGAGGGGCGGGACGGACGGAGGACAGCGCATGCTCTGTGACGGGGGTGGACCCGCGGAGGGGCGGGGCCATGGGGAGAGCTGCGCATGCTCGCTGCCTGAGGGTGGGGCTTGTGAAACTCCGCTGGGAGTGAGCTCCCTCCTCCAGCGTTTTATGTAGTGGAGCGATGGATGCAGTGGGGGTCCAGCCTCAGGGTCTCCCGGGGGGATTTGCCCCAAGTAGCGTCAAGAACATGGAGACTTTGGGAACTTTCGTCCACCCTGGTTTTCCTGGAATGAGAGGTCTCGGGTTAGACAACTACCTATCTTTGCAGAAGCCCAGGTCCCTCTAACTGGTCTGACTTCGTGACTCAGAACCATTCTCTTTCCTCTTTGCTCAGGTGTCTCTCTGGGTTTCTCTTCCTCTGGATGTACTCTGGTTGTCCCTTAAATGTCAGTTCTGGGGCTAGAAAGATGGCTCAGCGGTTAAGAGCGCCGATTGCTCTTGCAGAGGACCTGGGTTCGATTCCCGGCACCAACATGGCGGCTAAGATCCGTCTTTAACTCTAGTTCCAGGAGAATCCGACACCCTCTTCTGACCTCCGAGGCATTGCACGACACGGGTGCACCAACCTACATGCAGACAGTACACTCATACACATTAGAAAAAAAAAAGTCAGTTCTCCTTTAGATTGTGACCCCCAGTTCCCTTCACCTCCTTTTGCTGGAGCCTGTGTTCTCCCAGGTAAATACATTTTGTTACTAGACTACCCTTTGGTTCACCAGACTGCTATTGTAGTGAAGCAAGTAGACCTAAACCTGAAACTGGCCTTGGAGAAATGTGTCTGGGGTATTCTGGTGGGAAGACTCCACCCTGCCTGTCCTGACTCTCCTAGTTACTGCTCAGACAGCTGCAAAAGGAAGGCCTTCAGTCTTCTTTCCAGAGCAGCCTGTGATGACAGAACACGCCTGCTGCGCGAGGCAGTTCTGCGGGCCTTTTTACCAGTTGGGGACGGGAGTCGACCCTGCTTTAGGCTAAGATGACCTGACTTCCCAACGTTACCGCGTGTTTGAGCACATGAGTGGCTTCAGGAGTGAAAAATTGCAGCCTCTAACTTTACTCATCAGAAGGATTTTATCTCCCTTGGATTGAGGACAGATAGGAACAGAGTTCAGTGTGCCTGTTTACTATTTGTTAATCGTGGTCAGCTCTCCTGGATCATGGTTTTTCAGCAGTGACACTACTGAAAATTGGGGCCTGATCATTTTTTGTTGTGCAGAGGTGGAGAGAGATGCTACATGATAGAATAATTAGCAGTAGCCCTGTCATCTACCCAATAGATACCATTACTACACAATTCCAGTTGTGACTACCAGAAGTTTCTATTAACATTTCTAAACGTCTCCTGGGGAGGGGGTAGTTATTCCAATTTAACCACTAGTTTGGGGAAAAATGAGCCTGCTCCAGCTTTACTCATGGAACCAGGACATTTGGGCAACTCTGCTATCCCATTTCTTTGACACTAGTTCTTAAGAGTTCTATAGATGGGGGCTGGAGAGATGGCCTAGCGGTTAAGAGCGCCGACCGCTCTTGCAGAGGACCCGGGTTCGATCCCCAGCACCCACATGGCGGCCGAGAACCGTCTGAAACTCCAATTCCAGGAGAACTCCAGTTCCAGGGGAATCCGACACCCTCTTCTGACCTCCGCGGCACTGCACGTCATGGGTGCACAAACTTGCATGCAGACAACACATTCATACACATACGGAAATAAATAAAATTAAAAAAAAAAAAAGTTCTATAGATGGGCTGGAGAGATGGTTCAGCGGTTAAGGGCACTGGCTGCTCTCACAGAGGACCCAGGTTTGATTCCCAGCACCCACATGTTGGCTAACAATCATCTGTAACTCAAGTTCCAGGGAAATCCAACATCAATGGACATTGCACCACACAACTGTACTTAAACACCTGCAAGCAATACACTCATACACATAAAAATAATAAGAGTTCTGTAGGCACTGGAAGTACAGCTTAGTGGTAGAGCACTTCCTCAGTATATGTGAAGGCCTGTGTTCAATTCTCAGCACTGCCAAAAAAATTTTTGAAGATGTTACTAAGTGAAGCATTCACAGGTAATGGAAATTTAGAAAATGCCATGTTAAGACCCACATTAATTTTTTAACACTTTGTTATTTTTATTTTATGTGTATGAGTATATTGTCTGCATGCATCTAAGTGCACTTGTGCAAAGTCTGCAGAGGCTAGAAGTTGTAAGATTCCCTGGAACTGGAGTTACAGACAGTTGTTAGCTGGCATGTGGGTGCTTGGAATTGAATCCTGTTCCTCTGGAAGAGAAGCCAGTGATCTTAACCTCTGGGCTATTTCTCCAGTCCCTAATTTTTTTTAATTTAATTTTTTTCTGTGTATGACTGTTTTGCCTTCATGAATGTAAATGCACATGTGTCTGCAATGCCCACAGAGGCCAGAAGTGGGCATTGGATCCCCCAGAACTGGAGTTAAGGTCAGTTGTTAGCTGCCATGTGGGTACTGGGATTCAAACCTGGGTCCTCTGCAAGAGCAGCTGGTGCTCTTAACCATCTTTCCAGCCCCAAGCCCTACCTTATTATTTTATAATTGTTATGCCTGCATGTAAGTGCACCTGTGTCATGCAGTGCCCATGAAGGATAGAGGAGGGCCATCAGATCCCCTGGAATTTTTGGACAGTTGTTAGCTGCCATGTGGGTACTGGGATTCAAACCTAGGTCTTCGGCAAGAATAGCCAGTGCTCTTAAGCACTGAGCCCTCTCTCCAAACCCAAGCCCCACATTTTAACATAGGACTTTTAGAGCTTTTAAATGGCTGGTAATTGATGTTCATTATCAATATCCAAGAGCTTTCCTGATTTATAGACCACCACAGAACCCTTTTCTAAGAATCATGTCTCTTTAGGACGGTTCTGGGTCTTTCAGCAACCCTTACTCCAGCGACTTTTAGCCACCTCCTCTCTTTGTTGCAGCATTAGCCATTCTAGCCACTGACCCCCTCACTGCAATCAAAGCCCCTTTGCTGCTTCTCTTCTCCCATTTCTCTTACGAGTCACTCATCCTGTGCCAACATTTACCCACTTCTCAACTTTTGCTTTTGGGGGGGGGTATTTTTGAGACAGGGTCTCCCTTTAGTCCCAGCTGGCCTGGAGCTCCCTATGTAGCCTAGACTGGCCTTGAACTCACAGAGATCCGCCTGTCTCTGCCTCCCGAGTGCTGGGATTAAAGGTTCGAGCCACCATGCCCGGCAACTTTTCCTCTTTTATTTTTAGCTTTTTTTTGAGACAGTAACCAAGACAGTCAGGACAGGCGGGGTGGAGTCTTCCTACCAGAATACCCCAGTCACATTTCTACAAGGCCAGTTTCACACTTAGATCTACTGGCTTTACTACAATAGCAGTCTGTAACCCCAACTGGCCTAGAACTCACTGTATAGACCATGAACTTGAACTCACAGCAGAGAAGCACCTGCCTCTACCTCCTACTAGGATTAAAAGCATGTACCACCATGCCCAGCTATTTGTGGCCTATTAATGGCATCCTAGTTGGCACCATTGTCTCTCTCCAGTATTTGTTTTTCTTGATCTTTTTGAGACAGGGTCTCCCTTTAGTCCAGGCTGGCCTAGAGCTTGCTATATAGACCAGGCTGGCCTTGAACTCAGAGATCCGCCTGCCTCTGCCTCCCAAGTGTTGGGATAAAAGGCGTGCGCCACCATGCCCGGTGTTCTCCAGTATCTTTTTTTTTTTTTTTTGGTCTCTTTGAGGCAGGGTCTCTCTGTAGCTCTGTCTGTCCTGGAACTTGTTATGTAGACTAGGCTGGCCTTGAACTCATAAAGATCCACCTGCCTCTGCCTCCCAAGTGCTAGGATTAAAGGCGTGCACTACCATGCCTGGCCGCTCTCCAGTATCTACCTCCTGTTAAGACACCAGCATAATCTAATGTGTTCCTTCTCTGTACAAAACCCTGGTTTTATAGTCTCATGAGGACCCGGAATGAAGCAAGAGCCAGACAGTCCCACTAGAGAGCACACTCCTGGAACAACTGTGGACCTATTTGGTGAGCACTGCTTATGCATGCTATAATCCTCTATCTCCATGGAGTGCATACATTAGCCACAAAGGATGAGAAGCAATCCCAGAAAAGTTGACTTCTCCTTATTCTTTCTTCCTTTATGCTGGGGACTGAACCTTCAAGGGCCTTGTGCATATGAGGTGTCTTGGTTTCTCTTCCTATAGCTCTAATAGAATACCCAGACATAAGCAACTTAAGCGAGAAAGGGTTTATTTGGCTCACAATTCCAGGTTACAGTCCATCATTGTGGGGAAGTACAGGAACTTGAAGTTAGGTAATCACATTCCATCCATAGTCAAGAACAGAAAGCAAAGAATGTATGCGTGCTAGTGCTCAGCTTACCTTCTCCATTTCATACAGCCCAGGATACTCAGGGAGTAGTCCTCCCCACAATTAAGATGAGTCTCAAAAAATAAAAAAGATGACTCTCCCCATCTCCCTGAATCCCTGCAACAATTACTATAACCAAGACTCAGAGGCTAACTTTAAGTTAAACAATCCTTCACAGGTATTGACAATTAAATAACCATCATACTAGGTGAACACTCTTACCACTCAACTAAATCCCCAATAAGAGGTGGTAACTTTTTGGTTATTCAGTAAACAGAGCTAGGACTTCAAATACAAGCTCTTTCTCCTTAAACTCACAGGAAACTAATTTCAATATCCCTCAAAAGAAGTATTCCAATATTTTTTTTTTTGAGACAGGGTCTCCCTGTAGTTCTCGCTGTCCTGGAACTCACTCTGTAGACCAGGCTGGCCTCGAACTCACAGAGATCCGCGTGCCTCTGCCTCCCAAGTGCTAGGATTAAAGGCGTGCACCACCACACCCGGCATTTATTTATTTCTGTATGTGTATCAATGTACTGTCTGCATGCAAGTCTGTGCACCCGTGTCGTGCAATGCCTCGGAAGTCAGAAGAGGGTGTCAGATTCCCCTGGAACTGGAGTTCTCCTGGAATTGGAGTTTCAGACGGTTCTCAGCCGCCATGTGGGTGCTGGGGATCAAACCCGGGTCCTCTGTAAGAGCGGTCGGCGTTCTTAACCACTAGGCCATCTCTCCAGCCCGGGGTTGTCTTTAGAATATGCAATTGTCCTGTGTTTTATACCCATGAAGTCAACCAACCAGTGGTCAATAAGATTTTGGTGTGTTTTGGTTTTTCAAGACAGGGTCTCATGTAATCCAGACTAGCCTCAAGCTATGTAAGAGAAGCTTGGCTTGGAACTACTGAGCCTCCTGCCTCCGTCTCCCAGTTGCTAGGATTACAGGCATGGGCCACTATACCCAGTTAAGAAAAGGAAAAATGTATATAGGGACCAGAGTGATGGCTTGGTGGGTAAACTGCTTGCTATGCAAGCACGGGACCTAAGTAAGGATCCCCAGTATCCACAGATAAAGACAGTAACAGCAACACATGCCTGTAATCCTAACACTGGGAGGCAGAGACAAAAGGACCCAGAAACTTGCTAGCCAGCCAGTCTGGCCAAACTGGCACACTCCAGGTTTAGTGAAACATCCGTTTTTTGGTTTTTTTTTTTTTTTTTAGACAGGGGCTCCCTTTGGCCCCAGCTTTCCTGGAACTCCAAAAAATCTGCCTGCCTCTGCCTCCCAAG
>VZQC01010259.1:3094483-3129052 GCA_009823505.1 Rhizomys pruinosus
TGCTCTTGCAGGGACCCAGGTTCGATCCCCAGCAACTCACATGGCGGTAAGAAGCCATCCTGTATACTCCAATTCCAGCAGAACTCCAGTTCGCAGGGGAAACCTGAGACCTTTTCCTGACCTAAACCGCGGCACTTGCAACGACAAGGGGTGCACAAACCACATGCAGACAGTAACATTCATACACATTAGCAAAAATAAATAAAACCTTTAAAAAAAAAAAAGAAAAGAAAAGACAAAAGTAAGGCAGGCATGGTGGTGCCACACCTTGAATCCATAGAACTTGGGAGGCAGCAAGGCAGGTGGAATCTTGTTGAGGTCCAAGGTCAGCCTGGTCTAGAGGGCAAGTTCCAGGACAAGCTTGGGGCTACAGAGAGACCCTGTCTGAAAAAACAAAAAAAAAAAAAAAAAAAAAAAAAAAACAAAAAAAAAAAAAAAAAAAAGCAACCTAGAACATATCCTGTAACCCATCTTTCTGAAGTTGAATCTGCTGTTTTGGATGCCTAAGATGAAAACTATTTCAAGGGAGAGAACTAGCTAAAGTCCCTGTTCCCTTTGGGGTTTTGCAAACATGAAGTTTCAAAGGTCCTTGAAGAAGCACCAAGGGTCTGAGTAGTCAACAGGTAGGGGCCCAGCAAGCCCAGTTAGACTCAGAACAGAGAGGAGACACAATTGCTCATGGATGTGTATTTTAATAAAAATAACTCTGTCAAAATACAACAGAAGTTGTTTTCATCTCAAGTACAATTCTAATAGGATGTTTTGTGTTAGAATTCTCTCAACCCTCCCACACCACAAGTTTCATGCTAATGCCAAGTATCAACTTGCAAGGACAAATGCAGAACCAGTGTGCACAATGTGGAGGATGTTTGTCTCGGCTGTAGTTAATAGTGGAGGAAAACTCTATGCACAGAGGTGGGTGCTGGGAGCAGCCAAATACCTGGGATTGGTGGTGAAGTAGGGGTCTACTGTCCAGCTGCCAAATGGCATGCATACCTGAGTTGTAAGCAACCAAAGGAACTTTCAGCCCCAACAGTGCTCTGCCTCATCGTTGTGCTTAAGGGCTGGGAAAATGCTGGATACCTAGCAGTCCTCACTTCTCTGTCTTGTGGTGTCCTTGTTCTGATAGCCTGCACCTAGCCACAGACACATGTAGGTAGAAAGGAGAGGGGGAGGGTTCTGACTTTGAGTGGTTTGCCAGTTTGTGCTCTGGAAGGAGATGTCATCTGGTGCCACAAGGGGAAGGTGGATGGGAAGGTGGATGGGAAGGCTGCTCCCCCAGGACTGGACAACTCAACACAGCCAGATCTTCCTCCTGCCCCTGAGGGTCAGTCAGGTCCAGCCCTTCACTAAGCTGCTCACAGGAACATTTCTCCATTATAGTCTCCTGGAAGCAAGCTAATAGGATTAGGGGTGCGAACAGGGTTCCCCTGGTTGCAGTCAGGCCTGGACTATGAGCTAGACAGCTGGCTCCACCGGCTTGATTGTGGCCCTGCCCACAGCTTGTGGGGCAAAGGCTTATGTCCCACAAGTGAGCTGTCCAACTAAGACAGAGAACCCCTCTGGAGAGGAACAGAGTAAACAACTTGGACTCAGCTGAAACAGTGAGATAAGGCACAGAAAATGGGGAGGTGGCCATGGGTGCTGCCTGTGAGACAGGAAGACACCCAACCCCATGCAGCACACAGCAGTCCCAAGCCTTCATAGGCCCTCTCTCAGTAGCTCCAAAACCCAAGTCTAAGCACCCAGCCCCACCCATCATACTCCTGAAAGTACCAGCTACTTGGGTACTGCTGGAAGTCATGCCAACCTAACCCCTCACAGGCTCTTTTGCCATTCTGCTTTAGGTCTAGACAGTACTGTCTAA
Source organism: Rhizomys pruinosus (assembly GCA_009823505.1). NCBI lineage: Eukaryota > Metazoa > Chordata > Mammalia > Rodentia > Spalacidae > Rhizomys > Rhizomys pruinosus. The sequence continues at coordinate 3,096,351 of VZQC01010259.1, forward strand.
CCCACAGGGATAGTTAGTCCTGCCTCTGCCACTATTTGCTGTGTGACTCTGGCCAAGTCACTTAATCTCTTGGGCCTGTTTCTTTATAAAAGAAGAAGACTGGTGGAAGTGTCCTCTGAACTCCATGGCAGCTGCAAATGCCTCTGGTTTTAATTTCCAATTGTTAGCTAACCACTGTAAAAACCTGATGTTTCTAACCTGAGTTTGGAGCTTGTATTTCAGACTCACATAGGATTTCCTTACAGACAGGATAATACTTCCTGATGAGCTAATTAGGTCCCTGACATAGACCAAGAAAAAGTAGTAAAATATAGGATCATCCCCCAAAGCAAAATTTTGGAAGATCTCAGAACAAGGCCCAGGCATCTCCCTGACAGCCGGGCTAACTCACTCTTGTCCAGCAGTGGTCTGGTGAGGCCTGGTGGGCACCGCAAATCTCAGGCTATCCCACTCATTTGCCTGGTGGGCACCGTAGATCTCAGGCTATCCCACTCATTTGCCTGGTGGGCACCGTAAATCTCAGGCTATCCCACTCATTTGCCTGGTGGGCACCGTAAATCTCAGGCTATCCCACTCATCTGTGTCCACTAACAGAATAGGAAGTTACCCAACCCAGATGCACATAGGGATGGACAGTTCAACTTTTGGCTTTGCCATAGCTGACCATAATCTTTGCAGAGGCTGTTTGGGCTTTCACTCATCCTGTGAAGCAGGTATGGAAATCTCAGCCCCTCGAGGTGCTCATATATGTGGGCCCTCCTCCTCCTGGGCAGAGTCCCCTCAACAGATGCCCCACCCAAGTCCTGGCAGCATCTCAGCACTTCCTGTGGTAGTGAGACTTCTTAGTTCCACTAGCTGTGAGAATCCATCTGAAACAACTGGTAGAACATTTGTAAGGCCCAAAGGGTCTCTTCCTCTAAGAGTGTCTGGACAAAGCTGTAGGGAGCAGCCTCACATGGCTGTAAGGGAAAGCTGGCCCAGAAAGTCCAGGGTTCTATCCACTGTAGGGACCAGTAACCCAAGAGTCTATCTCCAAGATAGACTTCTCTTGTGAAAACTTCTCCAATGAAAGATCAATCCCATCAGAGTTGAATGTCGATGGTGAAGACCCCGGCAAGAAGAAAGCAGCCCTGTCCTCAAAGACCTCTGTCCTGAGAACGGAGTCTTCCTCTTGGCAGCCTGGCACACAGCAGCTCTTGGGTTGAAGGAAGGTAGTTTCCAGGCGATCAAGTGAGAGTATATGAATTATTTGGCCATCTTAACAAGGAAAGGCAGGGCTTTGAGAAGGGGAGAGAGGAGCAAGGCAGGCAGTGAAAGGAGGGAAGAGTGGTGGACAGGATGCTGGCTAAGGACCCTGTACTTCCTTGCTTTGCTATGTACCCCTAAGACCACCTTAATTTTCTGGACCTCTGAACCTGCAGTTTTCTGCTTTGTCCAGCTCTCAGGAGCCTAGGGACCTACACCTCTTGGGATACTGCAAAGCAGCTTAACCCGACCCTGCCTGCCAAGCAGCCTTCCCCAAACCCATTCAGTTTTCCTAGGCAGCAGCTGGGCCTGTGGCTTAGCAAAGGAGGAGCCTAAAATAAATCACTTGATTTGAGGTGATGAGAAATTTTTTTAATGAGTTGGACTCAAATAAAACATATGGTGTCTGAACAGCCTCAATGAAGAGGTGCAGGACCACTAATGCTATGATAAATACTGCGTCTTTTTTTAATATATATATATTTATATATATAATCTCATTTGTTTTTTGTTTTTAGTTATGAAAATAATAAGCTATCACCAACCTGGATAGGCTTCATCACTAAATTAGCAGAAACCAGCTCAGCACAAACTCTCCCGAGATAAACACTGGTGGCTCAGTCAGGAGGAAAAGAAGATGAAAAACCCCAACCTCTCCTCAAAACAAAATCTCCTTTAAAGGAGAAGGCGCTACATCAGTAACCAGCCAATACTGTATCACAGACAACTGCATGTGAAAGTAGAGGAAGGGAGGGGAGAAGGAAGGGATGGAGGAAAGGGGAGGGAGGGAAGGAGGGAAGAAGGGAAAGAAGATAGAAGGGAAGAAGGGAAAGAGGGAAGGAGGGAAAGAGGGAAGGAAGGAAGGAAGGAGGGAAGGAAGGAAGGAGGGGCTGGCCAGGCAGAAGGAGTAGACTCTGCCCATGGCTTCCAGGTCTTGTACCAGATGCCTTTGGAGGGCAGGACTTCTCCAGCCCTAGGGGGCTGAAGGAGGGCCAAACAGAGCTAGCCAGTAAGATCAGCTAGTGCAAGTAGTCATCCACTCTGGCAAAGGAGCAGGATCCCAGGCCTGCTCGGGCCATGAGCCGTAGACATTCAGATGCCTGGCCCAAGGCAAGCATTAGAGGAGGCTGCTTTGGCAGGTTCTGAGACTCTGTGGAGGCGATACAAGGTCTGTCAATGTCAAGCCAAGGGCTTGGGCCCAGGTCAAAGTTCCCCAGGGGTGGAAGGTAGGGTTGGGAGAATGGACAGAATATTTTGGAATAGCGTTTAAGTGTCTGAATGTTCCAGCCACTAGGCTGTGAAGTCATAATAGGAATCTGAGGACCTTGGCCTCTCGAGAGCAATAGGCTAGGCTGGGCCCGTGGGCAAGCTGGACAGAGTGAGATTAGGGTTAGGTTCAACCCTGGAAGCCCAAGAGCCCTGTGATTCATCAGAGAGGGCCTATGCCAATCTTGACTCCAATCCTAGGAAGAGGGGAAGGGGCCACCCCAACAATCATGAATTAGCTTTTGCTTTTATGAAGTGTACTCACCTAAAATGGCGCTGTTGAGAGCAGCACACACAGGCTCCCTCTGGATGGGGTCAAGCTGCTGGCCAACGGGGCAGCTCCAGGGGTCTGAGTATGCTAGTAGGCTAAAGGCGTCCTAAGAGACAAAGCACTCTTGAGAGGAATATAGCACACATACACACAACCCCGTAGGATCCAGAAGGGAGCAGAGCACTGCATGTTTCCCACTGTGAGTTCAATATATGTGAACTGTAGGATCAGGCAAGGCCACACCCTCTCCCTTTCCACTACAGGAAATGACTAGAGAAAATTCTCCCTATTGTTCCTGTCCCCAGATGTTCCCAGAGCCAAGCTGCCCCAGCATCAGATAGGGAACTGCTGTGTGAGGCCTGCTTATCCTATACCTGCAGCATCTCGGTGTGGGCCAAATTCTTGCCATACTCGCGGACCAGCTGCTCGCTCAGTGCCTGTAACTCTCGGCCAAACAGGATGATCCTTTCTGTGGCAGCCTGGTTGCCCCCGCAGAGCTGCCGCCGCAGATGCCCATCATCTACACCCAGAGGCCAGCAGAGAATACATTAGAGAGATGAAGAGGGAAAGGTAAGAAGGACACTGTGAAGCTACAGGCTAGAAGGCTAGAAGAGAAGGCAGAGCAGCTAGAACACAGTTGCTCTAAGTCCAACTAGCATACAGACCAGAAGTAGGGCAGGGCCTATAAGCACCCCTCTTCCCGCCCTGCACAACTGTGTGGTCCTATGAGGCCCCCATTCTTTGATTCTCTCCAGCCTTAAGTGGAGGGGTTCCAGTCTTGGCAGCAGGCCTTAGCCCTCCTACACATTGGAAGCCACTTCACGGATGCATCCATGAATGACTAAAAAATGGTGAGCTTGGCCCAGCTGGAGCTTCTGAAGCAGCCAAAGCCTACCATCTCAGTCCCTCCTAGGGAAAAGGAGGCATCGGGACTGTGTTTCCTTCTCAGGGAAAATAAGGCTAGGTCATACTGAGGAATGCTACTTACCCATGCTGGATTCATCTGTCTGTAGGTCCTCAGGCTTGTAGGCACCATTGACAATGCGTGTGGATATGCTTTCCAGCACACCATTGGGATAATGTTCTGCCTCCATCTCCATTTCGCTGTCACTGTGGAGAAAAGTTGAGATGGGAGTTGGGCCTCTATTCAGGTTTTAGCTATTACTTCAGGGAAACTAAGCCTGTCAGGAGCATGAAAGGATAGCCCATGCTTCCCAAGGCTCCAAGGCTGAGCCCCTACTAGAATTATCCCCACACACCTGTTACTGATTCCCATTCCTGTACTAAAGCTGCCCCTTGTGACTCTCCCTGGCTTTCCTCTGAGCTGACATTTTTCTTTAATACATCCCCCTCATCCCCACTGACTGAACAGATTGGGCATTTCTGTGGCCCTGGCAGGGAACCAAACCCAGGTCAGCTTTTAGGCATGTCTAGGACCTACTGAAAGTGATCTGGAGCTGCAGCCTGCAGCCTAGGTCACCCACCTACCAACCTGACTGCTCGGAAGCTAGGTCCCATACAAACTCCTTCACTGCAGACTCTAGAGGTTCTAACGGGCCCACGCTCCCTGGAGAAGGAAGGAGTCTCTTTGGAAGAGGACCCTATTCTCAGCCTGGCAGGGTCAGCACCTCTAGAGAAAACCAGAGCCAAGAAAACTGGCAGCTAAATCTTGAGTAGGGACAAAAGCTAGAGCCAGTATCTGGCCTAACTGGTCAACAGGTAGTAATCCAGGCACAGACCTACAATGGAGGTGAAGGTAAAGGGCAGAGGGCAGCACTCAAAAGAACAGATTGCCCAGCAGTGGGCACAGTTGGTACAGAGCAGATTGAAGGGAGTGGAGCAAGACAGGCACCTGGTCTCCTGGTTACTGGTACTGCTGTGGGGCTGGGACTTGGTGGAGTCTGTTGAGTTGGACTCGGAGTAATTGATGGAGGACGGGGAGGAGGAGGACGAGGAGGACGAGGATGAGGAAGAGGAGCTGGGTGCTGGGTATTTACTGTGGTTCTGTTTGCTCTTGGTGGATGCGACGCCATTGCTGCAGCTGGGACTGTCTGCTCCTAGAAGCCAGGACAGTCAGAGGAAGAGGCATAGCTGGCCATCAAGTGGGGCCCCAGGGAACATCACAATGGTCCCTTTCCCTTCCCCCCAATCCAGCAACCAGCTCTAGGCCCAGCATAGGGAAAGATTATGTAGGGGTGGCCATTCTTCTCCACATCAGCTCTTCCCAGAGCCCTCTGGAAAGAGGCTGACCTGTGTTGTGCATGTGGGAACTACTGGGGCCATGTCGGGGGCTGAGGCTGGGGGAGTCAGGGTAGCTGTCCTGGGACTTGGGGCTTCGGGAGCTCAAGCTGCGGACCTCACTGTCAGTCCCATTCACCATTTCCACAAACTGTCGGCACCTGTGGAGGGAGTAGAGCATTGGTGCTCTGGGCCTGGCCAGGGCTGTGGGCTCCTGCTGCCAGCTAAGAGGCCAGGCTCTGGGGCTGTTGTTCTGACTTACTTGAGCATGAAGAGCAGATTGGGGTTGTGCTCCAGTAGCCCAGGGTAGAAGTGCTGGGTTGTCTCAATGGCTTCACCCACCCGGCCCTCTAGCACCAGCTTCTGGATTTCTGTAAAGAACAACACAGCTGTAAATCAGGGCTGCAGAGCATCCCGACCCCACCCCAAACCCAACCCCATGCCTAGGAAATGGCCAGCCTCAAGACAGGGGTCAACTAGGAGTTAGATGGGCTGGCTCATAGGCTCGGGGAAGGGGCTAAAGAGAGAACCTGATTGCCCAGGCCTATAGCAGAGGCTGGTTTAGTCAGGTGTCAGGGAGTCCTCAAGAAAGAGAAGGGAGAATAAGGAAGAGAATGCACAACGCAGAAGCAGGAGTGAAGCCTGTAGGCCTACTCCTGCAGGGCCCAGGTGGCCAGGGATCCGGGAAGGAAAGGTCCTGGCTAAAGGGGCAGAATCTTGGGATGGGCTCCCAGAAAGCTAGTGGCCTGAGGTCACCTCTTTAGACAGATGGCTCTCTTTCCAGACTTCACAGGGGAGTGCACTGGCTTGGGCTAGGGCCCATATCCTGACAATCTGCGGATGCTGCAGTATGCTCCCTACTAGGAAGAGGAGGTCTCCATTTCACACTGACACCTCTGATAATGACACTTCTCTGCCATCAGCATCTTGTGCTACTTTCTCACTCTTGCCCTGGGGCCTGACGTGTCTTGCTGTGAGTAACTTCTGGGTCTGAGGCCCTCTTGTTTGTAGACCCCCAAGTCTAGGATAGGATACCTTTTCATCTGTCTGGCTGAGTATAGCTTTTCTAGGAGATTTAGACACATGCTTACACACAGAGATCACAGGTTCAGAGTCACAGGCAGATGCTCAAAGACGCATGTGTAGGCATACAAACCCTCTCCTTTCCTCCTGTTTTACACTGTGTGTGCTCTATTCTCTATTCCACCCCTCTACCCACTGAGGAGCCTCATGCACACACACCAGGCGGTATGAACACCAGAAGAGCTGCCTTTGATCAGGAGTACTAGGTCAAGAAGTACTACAAAGGGCGGGACTAGAAGTGGGGAGCAGAGAGATACCAACACGACAGCATCAGTTTTAGCCTGTCTGAGTACTGAGTCCTCTCTCTCTGGCTAGGAACAGCAGAATTACTAAACTTGAGTGAGTGGTAGGAGAGGCAAGGTTGTGGTATGGTAAAACACGAACTCTCTTTTTGGAAGATCATGAACAGGAGGCCTAGTGGGATCCAGGACTCAGGATACAGAGAGAGGAACAAGATTCAGGCATACTAGGACTAGGCATGCACCTGACTTTCAGAAGGTGTTAAAGATGCTGCTCTGACACCTTCCCTGCCATCGACTATCCATTTGGAATGCTATCTTGAAGGAAGAACAGAAGCATGGTCTAGGGCTGGCTTGGGGTAGCAGGCTGGTTTTTTTTGAGGGGGGAAGCAGGGAGGACCAGGGTGGACTGGACTCTTGACAGATTAACCAGGACTGGCATGAGCTACAGAATTAGGGACAGGTGAGAAGGCAGGGGGAGAGAAGAAGAAACCTTACTTTGTCTGTTCTTTATGGATGCCTGCTCTTCCTGAATCGGGGTTTCAGTCATTCGGGCAAAAGCTGTGGCTGTGGCACAATACCCATGATGCACCAGGTAAGATGAGACCATGCTAGAAAAAAGGAAGAGCTTAAGGTAACACTCAAGAACCACATTTCTCATTAGCACTTGAGAGGGACAGACTACATTCCCATGAGGTCTCCTCTAAACACACCTGGGAGGTGTGACCTCCACAGAACTGAAGGGGCTGGAAGGAAATAACAATTTCCCTCAGTGGTGATGCTGTCAGTTGGAGAGGGGTTGTGAGCACTCTGTGCTCACAACTCAGAGTGGCTGCAGTTCTCTGGGATATGTTGCCCTCAAACTCACAGAAGTGGCTGTCTTCTGTGAACTGCAGCAAGTTCAGACCTGGTCAATGGACTCATCTAGGGCTGCCTAAAAGGGCAACTGGCCAGGCAGTGTGACAGCTGCCCAAAGACAACCCAGCACATGCACATCTGCCAGAACTACAAAATTTAAGTAAATAGGAAAGATAGGGTGGTCCTCTGGGACTGCCTACACCAGGAAGAAATAACTTATCTCCAGTGAGCCTACAGTCTGGGACATTGGCTCTGAATGATGGGAGCTAATCAATGGGCCAAAAATCACTCCAGGATATACCATACACGAGGGCCTACAAGGTCAAGATAGCGGGCTGATTTTGCAGGGAAGAGATAAGCACAGCAGGGCGAGCAGGAGTACAATCTGTGGGAAAGGATATAATGTCCAAAAGCCATTTAACTCCATTTAAAGCTGGCTGAGCAGTGCCACATGTGTGCATGTGTATGCATACACATGTAGAAAGATGAGCTGAGTATCATCTCCCATACAGACAGGAGGAATGGGCAACTGTTCCAAGGCTGTACAACTTGGGCTATTTGTCTTATGTTTAAAGGGAGTAAATGAGACAATATAAATAAAATGTTTGGCATGAAGTAAAAAGTAATAAATACAACTTCTAATTATGAAATTATCTATGTATCATACTCTTAAATAATTATAAGTATTATTATTATAAAGAAAATACTTTGAAAAAGTTCAGATGAGCCCAGATAAACATCAGATACTAAAATGTGGTTTCTTTGACTTATGACTTTTTTTTTTGTATGTATATAAATGTACTGTCTGTATGCAGGTCTGTGCACCCATGTCGTGTAATGCTGAGGAGGTCAGAAGAGGGTCTCAGATTCCCCTGGAACTGCAGTTCTCCTGGAATTGGAGTTACAGACTGTTCTTAACCACCATGTGGGTGCTGGGGATCAAACCCAGGTCCTCTGCAAGAGCAGTTGGTGCTCTTAACCGCTAGGCCATCTCTCTAGCCTAAGAATTCTACTTTTTGTGTGTGTGTGTGTATAAGTATACTGTCTGCATGTAGGTTGGTACACCTGTGTCATGCAATGCTGCAGAGGTCAGAAGAGGGCGTCGGATTCCCCTGGAACTAGAGTTAAAGACAGTCCTTAGCCGCCTTGTGGGTGCTAGGAATCGAACCCAGGTCCTCTGCAAGAGCAGTCGGTGCTCTTAACCACTGAGCCATCTCTCCAACCCCAGAATTCTACTTCTTAAAAGAACACTAAGAGTAGGTGGATCTTTGTGAGTTCAAGGCCATCCTGGTCTACAGAGTGAGTTCTAGGCCAGCTGGAGCTACAGGGAGACCCTGTCTCGAAAAGACAAAAAAAAAAAAAGAACACTAAGAGCGCCAGGTATGGTGGCGTACGCCTTTAATCCCAGCACTCAGGAGGGAGAGGCAGGTGGATCTCTGTAAGTTCAAGGCCAGCCTGGTCTACATAGTGAGCTCCAGTCCAGCTGGGACTGAAGGGAGACCCTGTCTCAAAAAATACCAAAAAAAAAAAAAAAAAAAAAAAAAGAGCTAGGCATGGTGGTACATGCCTTTAGTCCCAACAACTTGGGAGACAGGCAGGTGAATCTCTGTGAGACCAAGGCCAGCCTGGTCTATACAGCAAGTTCCAGGCCAGCTTCAGGGAGACCCTGTCTCAAAAAGCCCCAAACCAAACAACAACAACAAAACTTAGAAAGTAATTTTATATATAGAAATCTCTTTATGTATGAAAGGGTTACATATACCAGTGAAAGAAATAAGGGCCGAAGGATGCTTGTTAGCCACTGTATGGGTGCTGGGAGCTGACCCTGCTTCCTCTGTAAGAGCAGTCACTGCTCTTAGCCTCTGAGTGTGTCATCTCTCCAGCCCTGAGGAGTCTCTTATTGTGATCAGTTCCTGGTGAAGTTCATGCTAGCTGCTTCCTACTGGTCTCTGCTGGCACCAGCGGTCGAGATGGTCACGTCCTCGGGGGGCTTTGGTGCCTTTGCCTTCTTCCCAGTGGCTGTGGGCTTCACCCTCAGAGCTGCTTTTGTGTACCTGCCTGACTTCCTCATGCCTCACCTGGAGCTTACAGTTAAGAGATTGGCCTGTGCCTCAGAAGAGATTTTGGACTATAGACTTTTGAATAGAATTGAGACTGGTAAAGACTATGGGGACTTTTAAGGTTGGACTAAATGCATTTTGCATTTTATATGGTCATGAGCCTTTGGGGGCCAGGGAGTGGAATGTGGTGGTTTGAATGAGAATGTCCCTCATAGGCTTTAAGTATTCAGACATTTTTGTCTCCAGTTGGTGGCACTGTTCTTAGAGGTCTTAGAAGGTGTGGCCGTGCTGGAGGAAGTATGTCACTGGGGGTGGGCTTAGTGAGTTTAACAAGCCTTGCGGTCTCCAGTCTCTCTCTCTGCTTCCTGTGCTCATTGTGAGATGTGGGAAGAAAAAAAAAAAAAGGAATAAAGGCTGAGTAGGGGCAGGGAATACAGGTCAGCAGTACTGTGAGTGCCTAGCTTGGGTCAGAACCTGAGTTCTATCTGTACTGGGGATGGGGGAAGAGGAAGAGGAGAAGGAGCAGCAGGAAGAAGAAGAAGAGGAGGAGGAAGAGGAGGAAGAGGAAGAAGAGAGGAAGGAGAAGAAGGAAGGGAGGGAGGGAGGGAGGGAGGGAGGGAGGGAGAGAGGGAGGGAGGGAGGAAGGAAGGAAGATATTTGAGTCCCACCAGGAGAAGTCAGGCAGATAAAGAACTTGTGGCAAGTTTGGCTCCAAGATAACCTAAGTATGTGAAATATGATCAAGAGAGGAGGCTGAATTCTGGGGATGTGGCTCAGTAGTAGTTTGCCTACACATAAGAGTGCTGAGTTCAATTTCGAGTACCCCAGTGAAAGAGAAAGGGAAGGAGGGAGAGAGAAGCAGACGGAGGGAGGGAAAGAGGGGGCAGAAGAGAGAGAGGGGAGAGAGAGGAGAGAGACAGACAGACAGCAAACGGGGGAAGGCTTGACAGAGAACCCTGTCCATACTCCAACCCTACCCCAGGACCCTGGTGACTTTATAGAATGAGCAGGTTAGCAGACACCAAGCCCTTCTCTACTCTTGGGAGCCAAGCTAATGCTGGCCTCCTGACAGAGTGTGTGAGTACTAGTCATTCCCTTACCCAGGCCTGCAGTTGGCCAGTGAAAGAAAGCTCCAAATCTGGACTTTTGTGGGAGTCTCAGCAACCCTGGCTTCCAGGACAGTCTGAAAATATCAGCCAAGGAGTCTGCTAGGCTGGTCCTAGAGAGGATCCCTGCTGCCACTCTGCTCTGGAAGCAAGGATACTTAGCTGGCTACCACCTCTTCAAAGTAACCCCAAGCCAGAGTCTTAGCAAGTTGGATTCTTATGCTAGAAAAGATGTTCATGGAGGAAGAAACCACAGGGGGTTCTAGAACTTCTACAAACTAGCTCAAGGGAGGAACAGCTGTACTGGTGATCTTATCCATAGAAGCCTTCTGAGCTAGCTGAGGGGCAAAGGCTTAACAAGGAGCAGCTCTATACACAGAGAGGGAGCTATCCACAGCTAAATCACCTGCTATTGTTTCCTAGAAGCATCCCCTGGCATTGTGAGCAGCAGCTTGTAGCACTGCATAGGTCTATAGTACCATGAGGCCTGGGGGCTGACACTCACTTCTGCAGCACCGCCTGCCACTCTCCAAGCCGGGCGCTGATGGGAAAGCCATGGACAGTGCCCTGGACTTTGGCACGCCACTCCCGCATGTAATCCTCAATGTCGAACAGGAAAGGCTGCTGCCCAAAGTTGGCATCCACAATTTCCCCAGGTGTCTGCAGGCCTACGGTGGGGTAGAGGTTGGCCTGAGGAGGAGAATGAATGTCAGTCAGGCCCCTGAAGGCAGCAGGGCAGCAGGACCTCTCTTCACCTCCACGGTTCCTACCAGCCAACACTGGGAATGGAAGGGAGTTTCGAAGGCAGCAGGGATAATCACATTCTATTTGCCTCCCTACCAGAGAAACTATACCCAAATGCTCAAAGAAAGAAGCAAAAGAAAAGCAAGCAAGACCCAATATAGAAAGTCTCCCGGGCTGTATCATCAAAGGCCATTGTGTCCCCAAGGCCCAAGAGCCCCTTATAAAACTCAGGCAGGGCTGCACAAGCCTAAATGTATGTGTACCCACAAAAAAATTTACTAAAGGGCTAGGTAATGGTTCCTCTAAGAGATCTGGGACTACCCAAAAGAGGTATATACAGGGATGGGATGACATAAGAGAGGAGGAAAATGAAGGAGAGCAGGCAAAGGATTCAGTGAGTTGCATTCTGGAGCTGGCACTGGGTAGAGAGAAGCCACTACTCTTCCTGTGAGAGGCTTGCTCAGCAGAGGACCTATGGCTAGTGACATATGGTGCCCTCTGCTTTTCATTCACACCCTTGCCCGAGGTCAGTTTTTGTCAGGCCCTATCTTCATTCAGTGCCTCATCCATCCCCTCCATAATCTCCTCCCCAGGTCACGGCACACACCGTATTTCCAGGAACTCACTCATTCCCCTTCTATTTTTTTTTTTTATTTTTTACTTTTAGAAAGGGTCTCATGTAACCCAGTTAGTCTTAAACTCACTATGTAGTTGAGGATGTCCTTGAACTCATCATCCTGCCTCTATCTCCAAGTTCTGGGATTACAGGCATGTATCACCATCTCTGGCTTCCTGTTCCCTTTTCACCTTCCATGCTTATGATGTAGGTCAGTCATGAGTACCACATGCCTTCCTGGGCACACTGGGTTCAACCCACCATGAGCTCTAAATGCACAGACTCCTTGCCTCTTTTCTTTTCTTCCCATCCTCCATACCACAGGCAAAGGCCACATCTTCTAGCAATCTTTCCTGAAAGTCACTGCCCAAAGACATATTTCCCGCCCTTTGACTCTTGATAGCATACTGCTCACACTCAAATCTGTTCATTCATGTTATACCTCTAACACCTAGATTCCCTTCCAGTCAGAATTCTTACAAATCTGCTCTCTTTGCCTACGGCCACAGGCCCTTTCTGGAGCCTTCTTACCTTTCCAGGTAAGAAAGAAGGACTCAGATCCATAGATAGGAAGTTCAAATATGACAATGGGTATTGCAGTTCAGATTCAGAGGTCCCCCAGATCACAAGGACATTTCCTGGGCATTGTAGGATACCCAGGATCCTAAAGCAGCCACACAGTCAGTAAACTTTCCTCTCTTCCAGAACCAGCTAAAGCACACATAGACAAGCTTGGCTCCGAGCATTTTGGATAAAGCTCTGTCTGTGACAATGCCTGTAAAGATTCAGTACGGTAGTGGGGTACAGGATGTAGGGATAAGCCCTGAACTAATCTTACAGAGAACTAGATCCCATATTTATTGTTTTTGTTTGTTTGTTTGGTTGGGTTTTTTTTGGTCTTTTCAAGACAGGGTCTCCCTGTAGCCCTAGCTGTCCTGGAACTCACTCTGTAGACCAGGCTGGCCTTGAACTCACAAAGATCCGCCTGCTTCTGCCTCCCAATGTTTATTATTTTTATTTATGTGTATAAGTGTAGTGCCTGTATGTGTGTAAGTGCACCCATGTCAGAAGATGATGTCAGATCCCCTGGAAATGGAGTTATGGACGGTGGTTAGCCACCATGTGGGTGCTGGGAATTGAACCTGGGTCCTTTGCAAGAGCACCCAGTGCTCTTAACTGCTAAGCCATCTCTCTAGTCCTGCAACTGAGAAAATCTTACAAAATCTATCTCCTAGACGCAAGGGAAATAGTAGCCTTCTAGGTCCCCAAGGCTACTGATTTTCCGCAGGGATTTCTAATGGGCATGTACAAAGACCATATTCTTAAAAGTTCCAGGAACAAGTTCCTCTATTTCCCACCCTAGTTCCCTGACTGGAGGTCACAGGAGGCTGAGCTGATCCAGATGGAGTTACTCTCATTTCGCCACCATCCCAGCACCCCTACCCCTCAAGACTGCCTTAGAAAATGTCACAAATTTCTGTCATCTGCTAAGAGATGTAGAGAAAGACCAGACCTTGCTGCTGAAGAAGGAAGACAAGCAGGTAACCCCCACTGGTACCCTCAAGCCGACAGCACAGCACACATCCCTGCTTGGTGAAGGCTCCAGCCTCCAGATCCTGCACTTGCAGGTACCACCATGCCCCATCCCAGGCCACCCTCAAATAGCCCAGGACGGGGAAGGCCCAGTAGTAGTACTTACCGGGAGATCTGTGAAGGCTATACCTGTGGGGAGGGGAGGAACAGTGATTATTCCATGACACAGGGCTGGCTCCTTGGGTCTTCTGTGCCTCTGTGAACCCATGGTAAAAATAGTGCCCAAGATTGTGCTAGGGCCTAGGCCCTCCCTTTGCCGGATAGTCTAGCCAGAAGGGAAATCAGCCTCAGGTAATTGCCCACAGCTTTCCCACCATCTCAAGGGAAGTCTGCTAGGAAGAACTAAACCCAAGTGATTTACCTCCTGAGGCTTTCTCTTGATCCAACATGTTTATATAAATGTATTGTGTACCTTCAACCCTTTGTTAACCATTACCTGATACCTCATACCAATTCCTGGGAGAAAGCATTCTTTTCCAATTTTACAAACAGGGAAAGTAAAAGAAGTTAAAGGAATTGCCAATGGTCACTAAAATGTTGGAAGCGGAGAATCCACACACACTCCTGAGTCTAACACTCTGAGCTGACAGAGAAACGGAGACCCTCAGGAGGATGACTACTGCTCATCTCCAGATGACACACGTTCCACGTCCTCAGCAGATCCTTATTACCAAAGCTCTGGTTGAGAATGACCTGTTTACCCTCTAAATCCTCCTGCAAAGAGAAAGGAATGCATCTCTAGAAACCTCAGTTTATTTTATTTATTTTTGTCTTTTTGAGACAGGGTCTCCCTACAGCCCCAACTGGCCTGGAACTTGATATGTAGACTAGGCTGGCCCTCAACTCACAGAAATCCAACTCTCTGCCTCTCCAGTGCTGGCTGGGATTAAAGGCATGCTACATTGCATCTGGAAGAAACCTCAGCTTTGAGCTGCTGTGAAGGTTGAGTACTTGGGAACCCAAACATGAGTATACCTGAGTAATACTTTCAGAAGAGGAACCTCAGATCATGAAATACCAAGGGAACCTCTCCCAAGGCTCCTCAAGCACCTTTTTAAAGATGGTCTTTCAGAAGCTGGAGAGATAGCTCAGAGCTCTTGCAGAGGACCTAGGTTTGATTCCCAGCACCCACATAGCGGCTAAGAACTGTCTTTAAACTGGGCATGGTGGTACACGCCTTTAATCCTAGCACTTGGGAGGCAGAGGCAGGTGGATCTCTGTGAGTTCAAGGCCAGCCTGGTCAACATAGTGAGTTACAGGACAACTGAGGCTACAGGGAGACGCTGTCTCAACCCCCCCCCCCCAAAAAAAAAGATGGTCTTTCATCTTCTGGGAGACCCTCAGTTTTTGGCCTTAGAGGTGTTTTTTGGGGGGAGGGGTGTCTTTTTGAGACAGGGTCTCCCTTTAGTCCTAGCTGGCCTGGAGCTCACTCTGTAGACCAGGCTGTCCTTGAACTCACAGAGATCCGCCTGCCTCTGCCTCCCGAGTTCTGGAATTAAAGGCATGTGTCACCACACCCAGCTGGATGAGATTTTCAAACCACTGACTCCAAGGCACCTCTTGAACCCTCATCCAAATAAGAAACAGACATTTAGCATGACAGCATAAGTTCTGACAACAGGTTTGGAAGGGTATAGACTGTCTCAGACACTGGTTCATAGATGAAAATCCCAAGTGTCAGGGCTGGAGAGAAAAAACCAGAATGTTAGGGCTCAGCAGTCAGGAGCACTAGCTGACCTTGGTTAGAATCTCAGCACTCACATGACAGCTAACATATCTAACTCCAGTTCCAGGGAATCTGACCCCTTCTTCTGTCCTCTATGGGCATTGCATGACACGGGTGCACTTACATACATGCAGGCATAACATTAATACATATAAAGAAAAAAATTAAAAAGAAAAACCAGCAAGGCATAGCACACGCCTTTAATCCCAGCATTTGGGCAACAGAGGCAGGTGGACCTCTGTGAGTTCAAGGCCAGCTTGGTCTACATGGCGAGTTCCAGGACAGCTGGGACTACAGGAAGACCCTGTCTCAAAAGACGAAGGAAGGAAGGAAGGAAGGAAGGAAGGAAGACCGGGGTGGAACAAGCCTTTAACTCCAGCACTCTGGTGCCAGAAGCAGGTGGATCTCTATGAGTCAGAGACCAGCCTGGTCTACATGGAGCATTCTAAGGCAGCTAGAGCTACACAGTTGAGAACCTGTCTCAAAACAACAAGAAAAAGGAAAAAAAACAAAACCAAAAAACCCAGGGTACAGAGAGAGGGCACATTTTTTTTTGCCCAGCTACTTTGCTCCTCAGTGATGAAGGCCATAAACCTCAGGTTCCGCCACTTTTGAGTCTCACTTGTTGGGCCAGAGTCACAGATTCAGAAGCCCCTCAGTACACTGTAGTGTGCTTGGGAGCTGCCCTCACGGATTTCAGAACAGCCAATATGCTGTTCATTCTTGGGCTCAGCGAAAAGCCCGGAGGACCTTAGAAGAAGGGTCAGTTATCTGCCATATGACCTTTAGCAATGCACCCAAACTCTCTGAGCCCATCTGAAAAATGGAGTAATGCTAATCCTTTACTTCAAGAAAGAAAAAAAGACAATGAGACAGTAATGAAAGCTGCTTCATAAACTGTAAGGTCCAGGTACAAGTTAGCACTTGGGCCACAGGGTAAGGCAACTGCCACACTTTTAGACAGAAGCTGATCTACCCAGGCATGCCCAACTCT
The DNA here is from genome assembly GCA_009823505.1 of Rhizomys pruinosus. Lineage (NCBI taxonomy): Eukaryota > Metazoa > Chordata > Mammalia > Rodentia > Spalacidae > Rhizomys > Rhizomys pruinosus. The sequence goes on from VZQC01010259.1 coordinate 3,112,390, forward strand.
GCCTCACAATGTCACTCAGAAAGGATGAGTCCTTGAAGTGCTTCCAGGACAGTGAGGACAGAAATGACTCTAATCCACACTGTACTCTACAAGGCAACACTACTCTCCATGCTGCATGGCCCTGTGAGCTTCAGCAAAGCCACTGTGACAGTTAAGATCTGAGCTGATCCACAGAAGAAAGACCTAGCAAAGATTCAGGATACAAACAGAATAGCCAGACTTGCTAATAAAAATCCTGGGCCAAACAGGGTCTGGGGTCCCTGATGCTGAGAACTGAAGACCTTCTAAGAGAATACAGAGCCTTGTGAAGATGCTCCTACAAGTACACAACCTGTGAGCTAGATAGCAGTCTTACATCTCCATTTACTCATTTATTCATCACCACCAAGTATCTGCTGACGCCTTGCAGAAACCATGTCCAGGAACAGGGCTGGGGAAACAGCTGTAAGTCAGCGGCCCCCAAAGTGCCCCCAAATCCAGAAAGAGAGATTACATATGACTAATAATGACAGAGACACCCAGTGATGGTACATAAGGCTGAGTGCTATGATAGAAGAAAAAAGCAGGGAAGACAGAGGCAGGAAATGTCACCTTACTTCTCTAAAGCAGACATGATTAGAGTGTGAAGTACATTATTTTTAGCATGTGATATGGAAACAGGGAAATGGAAAGATTCACCAAGGAGCTACCACTCTAACTTCATGAAATTTTATGAAAATGCACGGACAGGCCTCATTTTTCAGGAAGGTCTCAGTAATACAGTTGTGGACGAGATGGCAAAACATGAGCTTCAAGCTAACTTAGCTGATTCTTTTTTCTTTTTACTTTTTTTTCTGATTTTTTTTTTTTTTTTTTTTTATGTTTGCTGGCCTGGAACTCACTCTGTAGACCAGGCTGGCCTTGAACTCACAAAGATCCACCTGCCTCTGCCTCCCAAGTGCTGGGATTAAAGGCGTGCGCCACCATGCCCGGCTTTTCTGATTCTTTCGTATGTTTGTTTGTTCCAGTGTTCGGTATGGAAGTCAAGGCCCTGAACATGCTGAGCAAGCACTCTACCACCGAGGTGGATCTCTAGCCCTTTGCTTTCGTTTCTCTTTTCTTTAAACAAGAGTTTGTTTGTTTATTGGCGGGCTGGAGAGATGGCCTAACGGTTAAGAGTGCCAACTGCTCTTGCAGAGGACCCGGATTCAATCCCCAGCACCCACATGGCAGCTAAGAACTGTCTTTAACTCTAGTTCCAGGGGAATCTGAGACCCTCTTCTGACCTCCCCGGCATTGCACAACACGGGTACACAAACCTACATGCAGACAATACATTCATATAAATAAATAAATAAATAAATAAATAAATAAATAAATAAATAATATTTATTTATTGGCAGGGATTTTTGAGACAGGGTTTCCCTGGAGTCCCAGCTGGCCTGGAACTTGCTGTGTAGACCAAGCTGGCCTGGATATCACAAAGAACTGCCTGCCTCTGGCCTCCCAAGTTCTGGGATTGAAGGTATATACCACCATGCGTTTTTCTTTTTTCTTTTTTCTTCTTTAAGACAAAATCTTGTTAAGATGCCCAAGCTAGTCCTGAAATTGTGATCCCTTTCCCTCAGCCTTGCAAACAGCTGGGATTAGCCTATGCCACCAGGCCCGGTTTAAAACAATTGATTCTTTTTTTTTTAATTTAATTTATTTTTTATGTGTATGAATGTACTATCTGCATGTAGGTTCGTGCACCCCTGTCGTGCAATGCCGAAGGTGAGAAGAGGGTGTCAGATTCCCCTGGAACTGGAGTTAAAGACGGTTCTCAGCTACCACGTGGGTACTGGGGATCAAACCCCAGTCCTCTGCAAGAGCAGCTGCTCTTAATTGCTAGGCCATCTGTCCAGTCCCAACACAATTGATACTTTTTTTTTTAATCTTTTCAAGACAGGGTCTCCCTGTAGTCTCAGCTGTCCTGGAACTCACTGTGTGGACCAGACTGTCCTTGAACTCACAAAGATCCGCCTGCCTCTGCCTCCCAAGTGCTAGGATTAAAAGGAGTGTGCCACCACGCCTGGCCACAATTGATTCTTTATTTGGAGATTTTTGCTTGTTTTGCTTTCTTTTATGATACTAAGGATTGAACCTAGGATCTTAAAGATTCCAGGGAAAGTGCTCTACTACTGAACTCTATCCCCAGACCATACAATTGGTTTTTATTTTTATTTATTTTTTTTAAGTTTTGTACTTTTTTAAAATTTATTATTTTTTATGTGTACGAGTATACTGTCTGCATGTAGGTTGGTGCACCCGTGTCATGTAATGCTGTGGAGGTCAGAAGAGGGCGTCAGATTCCCCTGGAACTGGAGTTAAAGACAGTTCTTAGCCGCATTTGGGTGCTGGGAATTGAACCCGGATCCTCTACAAGAGCATTCGGTGCTCTTAACTGCTGAGCCATCTCTCCAGGCCCACAATTGGTTTTTTTTTTTGTCTTCGTCCCGCTTCACAATTTGGTTTTTAAATGGCTGGTGTCTATTTGGACAAGCTCAGCTATACGCTGAAGAACTCAAAACTTGGCCTCTTACTCTTCCAATATATATAGTTTGGTCTTTTTTTTTTGTTTTTGGTCTTTTTTTTAAAAAAAATTTTTTTTTCCATTAATTTTATTTATTTCCGTATGTGTATGAATGTACTGTCTGCATGGAAGTTTGTGCACCTGTGTCGTGCAATGCCGCGGAGGTCAGAAGAGGGTGTCGGATTCCCCTGGAACTGGAGTTCTCCTGGAATTGGAGTTTCAGACGGTCTCGGCTGCCATGTGGGTGCTGGGGATCGAACCCGGGTCCTCTGTAAGAGCGGTCGGCGCTCTTAACCGCTAGGCCATCTCTCCAGCCCCATCTTTTTGGTCTTTTTGAGGCAGGGTGTCCCTGTAGCCCCAACTGTCCTGGAATTCGCTCTGTAGACCAGGCTGGCCTTGAACTCGCAAAAATCCTCCTGCCTCTGCCTCCCAAGCGCTAGGATTAAAAGGCATGCGCCATCACGCCCAGCTTTTTTTTTTTTTTTTTTTTTGTTTTTTAGTTTGGTCTTTTTGAGACAGAGTATCCCTGTTTTTTACAGGCGCCTCTTAGCTTTGTGCCTGAAACTTCACTTATACACTAGGGTGCCTTGAACTCACAAAGATCTGCCTGCTCTGGCTCCCGATTGCTGGGCATTAAAAGTTGCACGGGGGGCCTGAGGAAAGGTGAGGTCCCTAAGCGTTAAGAGGCTGCACTGCTCTTTGCAGAGAACCCGGGTTCGTATCCCCAGCATCCACATGGGTAGGTAACAGTACCTTTACCCAAAATTCGTTGACACCCTCTTCTGGAACCTCCATGGCATTGCATGACATGGTGCACAGACCCTGCATGCAGGCTAAAATAAGGACCCTGTCTCTACAGTCTCACTTTATTCTGCCTCGATGTCGTTTTATCAGCTCTTTACTGTCTTATTTGCTGACGCCTGACCCCCCTGACCACTCTATCAGGTATATTCTGCGCACATAGTAAGAAAAAAACATGTCCAGGCCGGCCTGGATCCCTAGCATATGTAGTTTCCAGGGACAGCTGTTATGCTGTACTAGGGAGATCCCTGTCCTCGAAAAGAACCCAAAAATCATAAACAAAAAAAAAGAGAATTAAAAAAATAAATAAAATTAAAACTTAATTAATAATATTGGGGTTGGGAGTAGGGCCCAGTGGTTGGAAGCACAGGCGTGTAGCATCGCTTGCAGACGGGAACGCGGGTTCGATAATCCTTCCGCGCAAGCGCACAGTAGTGTCCAGATGACTACACTCGCTCTGTATTAACGATAACTTCAATTCCAAGAGAGCTCCAGTTCAAGGGGAATCTCGGACTTGCTCTTCTGACCTCCGAAGGCATTGCAACTACACAAGTGCAACAACCTACATCCAGACAGTAAACTCATAAACAAAAAAAAAAAAAAAAAAAAAAAAAAAAAAAAAATAAATAAAATATAGATAAAATAGTCTATACACAATAAGATTAAAGAATTAAATAATTATAATAGAAAAGATATCTAATAAATTACAAAATAATTACAAAAATTAAAATGAATAAAAAAAAAAAAAACAGAGGCAGGCGGATCTTGTGGAGTTCAAGGCCAGCTAGGGTCTACAATCAGCAGGTGAGGTCAGACATGCTGGCGAGCACTGGCAGCCTGCGTCTATTAGAAGCTGTGCACTCGAAGAAAGAGCTCAAAATAACTAGGACCTTGAAAAAAAATAAAAAATGATAAGATGTAGCAACATCGCCGGAAGCGATCGAGAAACAAAAAAGAAAAAACGACTGGCTGAAGTCTCTAAGATTTAATGAATTAAAAGAAGGTAAGTTGGGGGCTGAGAGAGACGCTTAGTGTTAAGGCACTAGTGCTCTAAGCAAGGACCTGGTTCGGTCCCAGGTGCTAAGAACCGGCTGTAAGCCCGGGCATGGTGGCACATGCCTTTAAGCCTAGCACTCGGAGCAGAGCAGGTAGATCTTTGTGAGTTCAGAGGCCACCCTGGTCTAACAAAGTGAGTTTTCAGCCACTGGGGCTATAGGGAACCCTTGTCTCAAAAAAAAGAGCATTGTACTGTTGCCAGCGTTGGTGGCCACTCCCTTTCTCTCCAGCACACTAAGTGCACGCGAGGCCGAGTCACTCTATGAGTTCAAGGCCTACCCTGCGTCTATAATGAGCGAGTCCCAGGAGCAGCTGGTACTAAAAGGAGACCCTGTCTCAAAAAGATGCCCGCATCCCCCCCCAAAAAAATGTATGTTTATCATATTTTGGGTTAACAAGATTGAAATAACACTCAAATAGCTGTAAGAAAAGACATAAAAAAATGCTTTAAACGGCTATAAAGGGGCTGGCGACTATCTGCCCAAGCGGTTTAAAGAGCGCTGACTCTCTTGCAGAGGACCCGGGTTCGATCACCCAGCACCATCATGGGGCTCGGCTGAGAACCGTCTAAAACTCCATTCGCATGAGAGACTCCAGGGGTTCCAGTGGGAATCCGACGCCCCTCCTTCTGACCTCCGCTCAGCATTGCACGACACGGTACGGGTGCACAGACTTGCATGCAGACAGTACATTCATACACATACAGAAATAAATAAAATTAATAATAAAAAAAAAAAGAGGCTATAAAAATGGGCAATGTACTACCACATGTTTGATAAGAACATGTGTGAGGTTTTGTATGGGGTCTGTAAAAAGCAGTTATTAGGCAGATGACTGCAAAAAATGTCCTGGCCAGCAGAGTTCATGGTCCTGGCACACATTAGGGCCCAGAGGAAGCACTGAGTATACAGGTACTGTAGGTACAACACAGTATTCCCCAAATCGTACATTCTCACAGCAGACTACAAGCTCTGAACAAGATATAGACAAGCTGGAGGGATGTGAAGTGCAGGTATCTGCAAGGAGTAGAACTGAGCCTTGCTGCAGAGCAGCAGGTAAAACGATATGCAGTGGGAGCCTACAATGGCCCTTGGGACTCTGGCAGCAGAGGAACCCCGAGCTAGGAAACAGCTAGAGTCATAGAGCAGAGCAAAGAACCCTCTTGAGACTTTGCCCTGCATATATGAGCTCCTCACCAGCTGGACACTAGCAACTGCAACTAGGTAACTGTCAGTCTCCGGGGAGTTTCTCCAGAAAGGTTCCCAGGGACACACTGCATCTGTCCATGCTCTCAGTCATCCAGCTTCCCACCCTTTCCTGATTGTTCTGGGCTGTGTATACAAACTACTCTGCTGAAGAATGCTGATTCTCAATGGATTATTCTGCCAAGGAGATGTTGGCCAGGGGATCTAAGCCCCGCCCCCCAAAGTTAGAGGCTTCTTGCCTGTAAACTGGGATACCTTTAAGAAGAGAGGCTATTGCCGGGCGTGGTGGCGCACGCCTTTAATCCTAGCACTTGGGAGGCAGAGGCAGGCGATCTTTGTGAGTTCAAGGCCAGCCTGGTCTACAAAACAAATTCCAGGACCACTGGGGCTACAGGGAGACCCTGTCTCAAAAAGACCAAAAAAAAAAGAAGAGAGGCTATAAGGCCCTGCTGTCAAAGACCTGATGTAAGCATGGGAAAGATATATTGAGACCGCACTTGCAAGTGTACAGTTGGTCTCTGGAATACCAGAGAGTGTAACCAAAGGCCACTAAACCAATAATGCAACTATTGGTCTCCTTGAGTCAAGCAAGACTCCTCCGTCAGCATCAGCTACACCTCACCTGCCTGGAAATACTGTGCAGTAGTGGCAGCCATATGTTTGTATATCCCAAATCTAATTGGCTATTAGCTCTCTCCTTGGAAGAATAACCCACGGCTGATGCCACAAGATTACATCCTCTAGTGGTTAGGAGATGTTATAAGCCACAGTAAGCACCTTGTCATCTTTTACAGGAAAAAAAATGTAATTCATGGATTAACATACCATCCAAACATCTGTGTCTATACCAAAGTAACGTACCATAATAAATAGTACTGTTTAAATACTTATATATCTAATTGCTTGTGCTTCATTAGTAGGATTGAAAGGTTATTCCTGGACAAACTGTCAGCCCATGAAAGGAAACAGCCAGAACTGGTCAGAATCCAAAACGACATCTCCAGAGAAAGTAGATTGTTTTGCTTCTCGTCCACCTGTGCCCCTTTTCTAAGCCTAGGGAACAATCTGCAGAGAGGGGGCATGGTAGAATGTAAGGGCTGCAATTGGGGTGAATGGTGAAACTACAGCAATATAGACTGGATGCTTATTTGATCAACTTGAATGTACATACAAGCCCCTCCAGCTGGATGGTGGGAGCCTTGGGCTATGTGGGTTTGGCCACAACTGCTTGCAAATTGGTTTTACATAAAGGATGCTTGTACTTATTAAAAAAAAAAAAAAAAAAAGCTAGATACTGAAAAGTCTTTAAAGCAGGTTTTCATGCCAGGCCTGAAGAAGGCCAAGAGCTTGGAGGAAGATAGTCATTAAAATCCACTCTGTAAGATTTGCAGTTTAAAAGGGTATACTTAAAAATAATATATATTTATATNGAACTCCAGTTCCAGGGGAATCCGACACCCTCTTCTGACCTCCGCGGCATTGCACGACACGGGTGCACAAACCTGCATGCAGACAGTACATTGATACACATACAGAAAAAAAAAAAATAACATATATTTATATAGAGAAGTATTTCAATAGAGATTTATACAGAAATACAAAATAAACCATATAAGTTAAAGGACTTGATTTCTCTGAAGTCATAGTCCAGTCATATAGTTTTAAAGAGCAAAGTGTACTAGCCGGGCGTGGTGGCGCACACCTTTAATCCTAGCACTTGGGAGGCAGAGGCAGGTGGATCTTTGTGAGTTCAAGGCCAGCCTGGTCTACAGAGCGAGTTCCAGGACAGCTGGGGCTACAGGGAGACCCTGTCTCGAAAAGACCAAAAAATAAAATAAAATAAAAAAATAAAGAGCAAAGTGTATATTGGGTAAAATTTATTTGGCAGGTATTAAACTCTGCCCAAGCTTTGTCCACATATTATAGGATATTTTAAGACTTAGTAAAATGTTTAGCTTAGTTAAATTTGGTTGAAGGTTTTGGTGAAAATGGTAATACATTTGGACTAATTGGGAATATAAAATGTTAATTGTTTTATTTATAATTTGTATTGAATTTCCAACAAAAACTTTGGGATTGAGGTACACAAATGATCTCTACATTTATACAATATCACCTCGTAACACTTTCTTTTACTTGTAGGATAATTTAAAGGCATTAAGTTTAAGTTTACTTTCCAAATAAGTAGCATACAATCAATGATAAACTGGGTAAATTTAATGAAAACTTACGCCTTGGCTCCTGTTTATGGGTATGTGTAATACAACTTAGGCATCTATAGGTCAAAACATAAAAATTAAAAAACAAAAAAAGGGAGGTGGGAGGTGGTGTAGTATTCCTTCTGGGATACAAGTGGAAAACTCTGTGTTCCAAACCTTTTGATAAATTTTCAATTCTGAGATACTAAAACTAACAATGGGAGGAGATTTGTATGTTCCCGCAGGTAAAAACACCAATCTAAATGCCTGAAAACGTACAACTTTTGGCTGTGCAGGATGGACTGGGAAATGCCAGCAGAGAGGCTTGACGCATCTGAATACTAAAGAAAGAGGAACCTCAGACTGCCTGAGTCACAGACACTGAGCATCTCTCTGAATTCTATTTGGGTTAACTGTTTATAATGGGTCCTAATGAAGTTTACCTTCCGGATGCTGAGAAACCTTCCTACCTCTCCCCTTTATAGGAAAAAGAAAAACATGATGGTACTGAAGTCATTCCCTAACTGTAAACTAGAGCCAACTGTTATAGTGGTAATTTCTTATAAAACAGGTATAACTACCTTTTAAAATTGACTGATAGGCATAGGAACTATGAAAAGATAATTCTCCATTTAGAGCCAAATACAATAGTAAACTCTTTATAAGCTGTGTAATTAAGCAAAATATATTAATACAGGAGAGCTCTGATATCAGCAATGGATTATTCTGCCTAGGAGATGTTGGCTAAGGGATCCAAGCCCCCCACAATTATAAAGGCCTTTTGCCTATAGATGGGATATATGCAAGGAGAAAGGCAGTAAGTCCCTGTTGTCAAAGACCTGGTGTAAGCATGAAAAAATGTTTTGAGACGTCACTTGCTAAAGTACAGTTAGCCTCTGAAATGCCAGAGAGTGTTACCAAAGGCCACTAAAGCAATAAAGCAAAATATTGGTCTCCTTGAGTCAAGCAAGACTCCTCCATCAGTATCAGCTACAACTCAACTATCTGGAGATACTGTGCAACAGTAGCAGCCATGTGTCTATAAATATCCCAAATCTAATTGGCTATTAGCACTCTCCTTGGAGGAATAATTCACAGCTGATGCCACAAGCTTATGTCCTCTAATGGTTAGGAGATGTTATAAGCCACAATAAGAACTTGTCACCCTTTATAGAGAAACCACAGTTTGTGGATTAGCATACCATCCAAACATCTGTGTCTATGCTCTCAGCTTAGCTTGCCATAATAATTAGTACTGCTTAAATGCCTGTACATCTAATTGCTTGTGCTTTGTTAGGATTAAAAAGGTACCCCTGGGAGCTGGAGAGATGGCCTACCAGTTAAGAGCACCAACTGCTCTTGCAGAAGACCTGGGTTCGATCCCCAGCACCCACATGGTGGCTGAGAACCTTCTGTAACTCCAATTCCAGAAGAACTCCAGTTCCAGAGGAATCCAATGCCCTCTTCTGACCTCCGCAGCATTGCACTACATGGGTGCACAAACCTACATGCAGACAGTACATTCATACACATAAAATAAATTAAAAAAATAAAAAAAGGTACCCCTGGGGGACTGGAGAGATGGCCTGGCAGTTAAGAGCGCCAACTGCTCTTACAGAGGATCCGGGTTCGATCCCCAGCACCCACATGGCGACTGAGAACCATCTTTGACTCCAGTTCCAGGGGAATCCGACGCCCTCTTCTGATCTCCACAGCATTGCACAACACGGGTGCACAGACATACATGCAGACAGTGCATTCATGCACATACAAAAATAAATAAAATTAAAAAAAAAAACCAAAAACCTAAATAAATAAATATTTTAAAAAAAAAGGTACCCCTGGATAAGTTGTCAACCCATGAAGGGGAACAACCTGAACAGACTAGAGTCCAAAATGACAAATAGACTGTTTTGCTTCTCACTCACTTGTGCCCCTTTCCCAAAGCCTAGGGAATAACTTGCGGAAGAGGAGGCGTGGTAGAATGTAAGGGCTGCAGAGAGACTGGGGTGAATGGTGAGACTACAGCAATATAGACTGAACTCTTATTTGATCAACATGCTTGTGCATACAAGCTTCTCCAACTGGACTATGCGAACCTTGGGTTGTTCAAAATTTGGACATAGATACTTGCAAATTGGTTTTACATGAATGTTACTTACATTCATTGCTTATGTTTAATAATTTAGCTCACTTCAAAAAAAATGCACCAGTTACTTAACTGTATGGCAAACTGAGCAATGTCAATGTTATCTGAAAACAACTGTGTTCTTATATGGTAGAATCCCTTAAAAAAATAAACAAATAAAGGAAAAAAAAAAATCATGATTCTAATACTGAAAAAAAAAAAAGAATGCTGATTCTTCATTGTTTATCTCCAGTCAAAAGCAAACCTATTTCCCTCAGATCTCCTGATTCTGGGTAGCTCATCTGAAAAAGTCACACAGGAGATGTAAGGAATGGCAGCCATATTTTTATTGCTCCAAAAGCCAGCAAAAGCAAGCGGCCCAGCTCCTATTTCTGAAAAGCCTGGTGGTCTGCCTAGTAGAGAGCTGCCAGTCCAGTCCTGTTTTACCATTCTGGGAAGACTAGGGTATGGCAAGACCAGCAGTTAGGCACCAACTTGGGGCCAGTGTGGCCATATACCAGTCAGCACACTGTAGGGCAAAGCCCCTCTCTCAAGTCCTTTTTTATGTCTTTTTTTTTTTTTTACTTATTTTTACAGGTTTATATGATTTTTAAATTTTCATTCATTATTTTATGTGTATGAGTGTACTGTCTACATGTAGGTTTGTGCACCTGTGTCATGCAATGTTGCGGAGGTCAGAAGAGGGCGTCGGATTCCCCTGGAACTGGAGTTAAAGACGGTTCTCAGCTGCCATGTGGGTGCTGGGGATCGAACTCAGGTCCTCTGCAAGAGCAGTAGGTGCTCTTAACCACTAGGCCATCTCTCTAGCCCCTTATTATGTCTTTTAATTAATTACTATATGCGTTCTTATGTATGAGGGATGTGCATATGCCACGGCACATGTGTGGATGTCAGAGGATAATCATGAGTGTTAGTCTTCCCACTACTTTGTCTAGGACAGGGCCTCTGCTGCTAACTGCTTTGTATGCCAGGTTAGCTAGCCCTTAAGGTTCCAAGGATTTACCTCTCTACCTTTCAGCTGGGATTAAAGACATGAACTACCATGCCTGGACTTTATATGAGTTCTGGGAATTGAACTCAGGTCCTCACACTTGTTCAGCAAGTGCTTTATCCACTGAGCCATCTTCCCAGCCATACGTGCTTGTTTTCTGAGACAGACCTTATTACATAGCCCTGGGTGGCTTGGAATTTATTATATAGCCCAGAGTGGCCTTTAATTCCTAAAAACTACCTTCCTCAACCTCCTGAGTGCTGGGATAACAAAATAAGCCATCATGCCTGCCTCCCCCTCTCTGTTTTTGTTTTTCTTGGGGAAGTTAAATGTTTTATTTATTTATTTTTGTTTGTTTGTTTGTTTGAGACAGGGTCTTCTTTAACCAGAGCTGTCCTGGAACTCGCTATGCAGACCTGGCTAGCCTTGAACTCAGAGATCCACCTGCCTCTGCCTCCCACGTGCTGGGATTACAGGTATGCACCACCACACCTGGCTTTATTTTCTTTTTCCTTTTTTGGGGGTCTTTTTGAGACAGGGTCTCCCTTTAGTCCCAGCTGTCAACTCACTATGTAGAACAGGCTGGCCTTGAACTCAGAAGTCTGCCTGCCTCTGCCTCCTGAGTGCTGGGATTAAAGGTGTGCAACACCACGCCCAGCATATTTTCTTATTTTTTATGTGCATGAATGGTTTGCGTGCATGTATTTAAGTGCACCCCTATTGTAAAATGCTGGTAGAGGCCAGAAGAGGGAGTCGAATTCCCTGGAACTGGAGTTACAGGTGGGTGTTAGCCACCATGTGGGTAATGGGAATTGAACATGGGTCCTCTGGAAGAGCAGCCAGTGCTCTTAACCACTGACCCATTTCTCCAGCCCCTTTCTCTTCTGTTTTTATGGTGTTCTTATAGTCTAAGCTGGCCTCAAATTCACTATGTAGCTGAGGATGGCCTTGAACTCTTGGTCTTCCTGCCTCCTCCTCTCTTATCACTAGGATTACAAGAATTTATCAACCACCATGTCCAACTCAAGCTTTTAATTATTATTACTATTACTACTACTACTTATTTTTATGTATAGACATGTATGCTTACATGAGTTTATGTTCACCCTGTGTGTGCAGTAGTCCATGGAGGCCAGAAGAGGGCACCAGATCCCTTGGAACTCAAGTTACAAATGATTATAACCTGCCACATATGTTGGGCCCTGTGGGCCCTAGAGAATGTGGCCTACTATAACCCCCTGAGCCTGACTAGAGTTTAGCAACCTGTCTCTGGCCAGTCACTTCCGCAAAGGAGTGACTCAGCATAGCCCGACCTGAAAATGCCTACAACCGATGTGGCAAGTTACTATTGGCCCAAAGCTATCCCCCCACTCTACGTGTCTCCTCTCCCTCCTTCCTTTCTCCACCCCTCCCACCAAGCATATATAAGCCGCTGCCTGACGCAATAAAGTTGAGTTCTTGCTTTGAAGAGACTCCCGACCCCTGTGTGGTTCTTTTCGGGTCGTCGACACTCGCCATCCCGCTCAGCCCCGGAGGAGAGACAGGCTGGCCCCGGCTCTCCTCTCTGCCCTACCTGCCGGAGTACCCGGCACACATAGGTGCTGGGAACTTACTGCAAGGGCAGTAAGTCATCTTTATCTGCTGAGCTAGTCTCAGCTCAAGTGTTAATGCTAAGTTCTTTCCAGAACCCTTCAGACTCTCAACTTCTCCCCTGCTATTCTCCCTTGCTCCACTTGGTTAGATAGTCCCTTCTTGCAAATGGACCCCATCTACCCTGCTGGACCTACATCAGGTCTGATCCCCATTTCTCATACCCATCACTAACATGAAACCTCAGGATACCTGCCTCTTCTCTTGGCCTTTTCTCCAATCCACCCTTCCAAGCCTCTGTATTTTACCCAAGACTCTTTCATTGTAACTCTGCCAAGGTTGCTGCACATTAACCATCTGGACCCATCTGACTCCTTCTTGTTTGTTTATCTTCTGTCCTGCAACCCCCACTGCTCTTGCTCCATACCAACCAGCACCCCAACTATCAGAAAGACTGGCCAAAGTCTGGGTCATGTGAAAAGCATATAAACCCTAACCACTAACAACTATACTTCGAGCCCTCAAACTTCTTATAAATACAACAGGTAAGATAAACCAGGATCATGACCAGAACAATACTGCACTCTCAGCACCCACCCTGGGCTTACTGAATAAATGCTGCTGAATGGGAAGGTTAATAACAGACATGCCCAGTTGCTTTCCATTCACCTTAAAAGGCTCCAATGGCTTGAAATGACTGCAGTTCCCCCAGAGCTCTGCGGAGGCTGTATAATACTGCCTTGACTTCAAGGGCTACCCTTCAGCTTCCCATAAACCAGAGCAGCTCCACAAGGCAGACCCTCCAAGGCTTCCTATGTACCTACCAAGGCTGTGGCCATTCTTGGTGTAGAAGCAGGTGCCATTGATGAGATTGACACAACAGCCAATCACATCCCCTGTGGTGAATGTGGGACCATAAGGCTGGCCAGTTCCGGAGGAGCAGAAGGAATGCCCATCATCGCCATGGTAACCATAGGAATGCTTGTCCCAACCTAGGGGGAAAAGAGCAGCAACAGCTGAGAATATGTACTTGAAAGAATCCCCCAAAGGGCTGGCCCCGGTGGCACACGCCTTTAATCACAGCACTCAAGAGACAGAGGCAGGTGAACCTCTGTGAGTTCAACCCTGATCTATATAACAAGTTCCAGGCTAACTGGGGCTACATAGTGAGACCCTGGGGTCCCCTGTGCTAATCCTCTGACTCTAGTAGACATAGCTAATTACTAGTTAACTCCCAGCCCCAGGGCTTATCACCCAAGCCAGTCTCAAAACTCCTTTCTGCCATTGTTCCAACCTCACAGAGAAAGCCAGTTTAAGAGCAGATAACAAAGAATCCTGAGAACCTCAGGGTCCAGAGACCTGGCATTTGTTTCCCTTTCAGAGGTCTGGGGACCAAGCTAGTAAGAGACAGATTTCTCTTTTTTTTTTTGGTCTTTTTTCAAGACAGGGTCTCCCTGTAGCCCCAGCTGTCCTGGAACTCACTCTGCAGACCAGGCTGGCCTTGAACTCACAAAGATCCACCTGCCTCTGCCTCCTAACAAAAGTCATGTGCCACCACGCCCTGCCAGATTTCTCTTCTTAATACAATCAAAGTTCTCTGAATAAAGGGACTAACCAAGTATTTTCCTGACTATACTACTTAACATTTTAATTCGTGTAGTTATTCAAGAAATGTTTATTAGGACTGGAGATATAGTTTAGTGGTGGAGTGTCTGTCCAGCACACATGAGCCCCTAAATTCAATCCCTAGGACTAGGGGAAAAAAAAGTACTTTGTTGCTGGCTTCCTGCTCTTGCCCCCATAACTTAACCACCTCTGGTGCTGTGAATGTAACCTGGAACTGTAAGCAAAAATACATCTTCTCACTTAAAAATAAACAAACAAAAAAATTGTTAAAGGGGCTGGAGAAATGGCTCAGCATTTTCTTTGAATCCCAGGACCCACACGGCAGCTAACAGGGGATCCGACACCCTCTTCTTTCCTCTGTGGGCACAGCAGAACACGGGAGCCCTTATACACATGCAGGGATAATATTCATACACATAAAATAAAAATAAATGAAAAATTTTTTTAATTGTTGAAGGCTGTGATACAGCTCAGTTTGTAGTGTTTGCCTAGAATTCATAAAGCCTTAGGGTTTGATCCCCAGTACTGCATAAACTAGGTGTGGTGACACACCTCTGAAATCCCAGCTCTTGAGAGACAGAAGCCGGAGACTCAGAAATTTTAAGTCATCTGGGCTACATAGTCAGTATAAGGCCAGCCTAGGCTATAAGACAGTCTGCCTCAAAAAAATAAACAAGAAATGTTCATTGAAAACAGAAAGAGCTGGGCATGGTGGTGCACGCCTTTAATCCCAGCACTTGGGAGGCAGAGGCAGGCAGATCTCTGTGAGTTCATGGCCAGCCTGGTCTACATAGAGAGTTCCAGGACAGCTAGAGCTATAGGGGAGACCTTGTCTCAAAAAGACAAAAATAAAAAAAAAGAAAAAAATAAAAAAAAGAAAGAGGGGCTGGAGAGATGGCCTAGCAGTTAAGAGCACCGACTGCTCTTGCAGAGGATCCGGGTTTGATCCCCAGCATCCACATGGCAGCTGAGAACCATCTTTAACTCCAGTTCCAGGGGAATCTGACACCCTCTTCTGACATCCACAGCATTGCATGACACAGGTGTACAGACCTGCATGCAGACGGTACATTCATACATATAAAGAAATAAAAAAAATAAATAAATAAAATAAAATAAAAAAAGAAAGAGCCGGGCGTGGTGGTGCACGCCTTTAGTCCTAGCACTTGGGAGGCAGAGGCAGGCGGATCTTTGTGAGTTCAAGGCCGGCCTGGTCTACAGAGCGAGTTCCAGGACAGCTGGGGCTACAGGGAGACCCTGTCTCAAAAAGACCAAAAAAAAAGAAAGAAAGAAATGCATTAAAAACTGCAGGAAGCCTAAGATATATAACTGTCAATGGGTCAAACCACATTAGGGTCAACTCTGGGCTTGTCCTTTTTTGGACTATATCATATCCCAGAATAGTCTCAAATTCTCTACATAACAAAGATAACCTTGAACTTCTGATCCTCCTGCCTCTGCCTCCGGAGTGCTGAGATTAGAGGTGGGTACCATGAATACCTGACTTATATGGCACTGGGGATAGAACCCGGGTTTCATGCATCCTAGGCAAGCGCTTTAACCATCAATGCCTTGGATCTTCAACCCGTTGTCTATGGTTTTGTTGTTGTCTGTTTTTGTGAGGGCTTGTTTATTTGTTTGTTTTTGTTTGAAAATGGGTCAGCCCAGACTGACCTCAAACTCAGTAAGTAGCCCAAGCTGTCCTCCAACTTTGGATTTTCCTACATTGGTCTCCCAAATGCTGGTACTACAGGGACTGCATTAACCCATCTAGGTCTTCACTTCTCTTTTCCCCATTCTACCCTTTAAAATTTTTTTTTCTTCATAAGGTCTTGCTATGTAGCTCAGGCTAGCCTCAAACAACCACACCTAATTCCAGTTAGCCTTGATGCTAATATTCTAACAGATACACTGAGCTACTGATTCATTTTATGTCTTCAATTTCATTTTTCTTTGTAAGAAAGAAAACAAGAACCAAACATTTTCTGATTGGATTTAAGGAACCTATACCTGGTGTATCATTATGGGGCTGAAAATTTGTAGTTAGATAGATCACCTTAGAGGAGAACTTACTACTATTATTCTGCTAAATGGACATTAGTGAATCCTATAGATTAGTCTGATATCATAGATTAGTGCATCTCTCAAACCTCCTCAAAAAAGCTTCTGTTTGAAGTGGATGGCATTGAACATAAAGGTCTACAACTGGTCCATGTGCAGATAAGAGACTGTAGAGTGTTCAGCCCTACATGGGACACCTATATCATATCCCCCACCAAAAGCTGGGGATAGCTGTGGAAGAGGGTGCAGAAAGATTTTATAAGAGCAGGTACAGCTGGGCATGGTGGTACATGCCTTTAATCCCAGCACTCGGGAGGCAGAGGCCAGCCTGGCCTACAGAGCAAGTTCCAGGCCAGCTGGGGGCTACAGGGAGACTCTCTCTCTCTCTCTCTCTCTCTCTCTCTCTCTCTCTCTCTCTCACACACACACACACAC
>VZQC01010259.1:3129778-3150931 GCA_009823505.1 Rhizomys pruinosus
AAAAAAAAAAAAAAAAAAAAAAAAAAAAAGAAAAGAAAAAAAGAGGAAAAAACTAAAAAATGAGGACATGAAGTTGGATAGGAAGGTGGTTCTGAGTTAATGGGGGAGAATATAATCAAAATATATTCTATGAAATTCTCAAATAAAAGTTATTTATTTATTTGCCTTTTTGAGGCAGGGTCTCCCTTTAGTCCTGGCTGGCCTTGAACTCACAGAGATCAGCCTGCCTCTGCCTCCCAAGTGCTGGGATTAAAGGCATGTGTCACCATACCCAGCTAAAAGTAATATTTTAAAAGAAAAAAAGAGGGGGCTGGAGAGATGGCTCAGCAGTTAAGAGCACTGGCTGTTCTTGCAGAAGACCTGGGTTCAATTCCCAGCACCCACATGGCGGCTAACAATTGTAACACCTGTCTGTCCAGTTCCAGGGGATCCAACACCCCCTTCTGACCTCTGCAGGCATTGCATGACATGGGTTCACCTACTTACATGCACGTACTACACACACACACACACACACACACACACACACACACACATACACACACTAAAAATAAAAATATTAAAGAAAAGAAAAGAGCCGGGCGTGGTGGTGCACACCTTTAATCCTAGCACTCAGGAGGCAGAGGCAGGCGGATCTTTGTGAGTTCAAGGCCAGCCTGGTCTACAGAGTGAGTTCCAGAACAGCTGGGGCTACAGGGAGACCCTGTCTCGAAAAACAACCAACAAAAAATAAAATAAAATAAAATAAAATAAAATAAAAGAAAAGAAAAGAAAAGAAAAGAAAAGAAAAGAAAAGAAAAGAAAAGGAGGAGGGGAAGGGAAGGGAGGGGAGGGGAGGGGAGGGGAGGGGAGGGGAGAGGAGGGGGAGGGGAGGGGAGAAGAGAAGAGAAAAGAAAAAAGGACAAAACAGACAGGAGTGGTGGCACACGCTTTTAACTCCAGCACTCAGGATGAGCAGAGCCAGGTGGATCTCAGTGAGTTCAGAGCCAACCTGGTCTGGTCTATATAGGGAGTTCCAGGCCAGCTAGAGCTACAGGGAGACTCTGTCTCAGAAAGCCCCCCACCCCCCAAAAAAGAACCTTGAGACTTGATGGGAGAAAAAGGAAAATAATGAAGTCATTTTTGGACTCTAGGAAGAGTCCAGATTATAGATGCACTCTAACTCCAGCAAATAATTTAACTCTTCTGCTTCCACATTTTCTTTTTTTTTTATTTTTATGCCTGCATGTATATAAGTGCCCCCACGTCATTCAAAGCCCATGGAGGACAAGAGAGGGCACTGGATCCTCTGGAACTGAAGTTACAGTTGTTGTTTTTTTTTAATTTTTTTAAATTTTATTTATTTTTATATGTATATGAATGTACTGTCTGCATGTAGGTTTGTGCACCCGTGTCGTGCAATGCCGCAGAGGTCAGAAGAGGGCGTTGGATTCCCCTGGAACTGGAGTTAAAGACGGTTCTCAGCCGCCATGTGGGTGCTAGGGATCGAACCCAGGTCCTCTGCAAGAGCAGTAGGCGCACTTAACCACTATCTCTCCAGCCCTGAAGTTACCGTTTTTAGCCGCCATGTGGGTGCTGGGAACAGAACCTAGGTCTTCTACAAGATCAGCCGGTGCTCTTAACCACTGAGCCATCTCTCCAGGCTCCCCACCCCCATTTTCTCATCTATGAAACAGTGCAGGAGATGCAAATAAATACCCCTAGAGGCTTGGGAGTCATCCATGGTTCTAAGTCCCCCTTCCTAGTTAGGGAGTCCAGTAGTAGCTATACCTGAGTGAGCACCCCTTTAATCTACCAAACTCTCTTTAAGAACGACACACCTAGGGGCTGGAGAGATGGCCTAGTGGTTAAGAGCGCCGACCGCTCTTGCAGAGGACCTGGGTTCGATCCCCAGCACCCACATGGTGGCTGAGAACCGTGTGTAACTCCAATTCCAGGAGAACTCCAGTTCCAGGGGATTCCGAGACCCTCTTCTGACCTCCGCGGCATTGCACGACACGGGTGCACAGACCTACACGCAAAACAGTACATTCATACACATAAATAAATAAAATTAAATAAATGACACACCTATTCCCCACTCCTGCTCTAAAGCCAAAAGCAGGCATATTTACCCCTCTGTGGATATGCCTAGTACAAGGCTTACAAGGCTAGAGAAATGTGCCTGGTAATGAGATTTGTCATTCCCACTACAAAAACCTCAGAACTACAGACAAGGGCTGGAGATGAAGTTCAATGTTAGATTACTTGCCTAGTATGCTTTGAAACTCTACTAGGTTTGATGCCCAGCACCACAAAACAAAGCAAAACTAAAACTACAGACAGCAGCTTCAAAGGACAGCAGTACAATTAGGGTCAGAAGAAGACAAGTGGACACTACTGCCTGAGCCAGGCTATGTAGAGGGTCAAATCCAGTTGGTTCTGGTTCAAAAGAGATGGCTGGGGCTGTACAAATGGGGACAAGACTCTGGCAAATGCCACCATTCTTCCCTCTCCAAAAAAATTAGACACTGTCAGCCTCTAAGAGAACTGATCATCCGGGTGCCCACAGGAAAGGACAATAATAGCAGGGCATGCCCTGTCACACACCAGGCCAGTAACATCAGGGGAAGCCAAGCTAAATTCAGCCCAGGAGGCCCCAGATGTCATGTTTAGCTACACCACCCACTTCCTATGAGTCATCATCAACATGGGAAGACCCAACATACGTAAGTAAAAGAGTGGCTGAGGAAATGGCTCATTCATTGTTTTGACATTCCCAGATGCAATTCCTGGGATGCCCCAGAGGGGAGAGACTCTCTGTGAGGGTGCCAGGGACTACAACACAACTGCTCCAGGAGACTCCCAATGCCACGCCCATCTACCAGGACACATCAAGGGTTTCAATCCCCAAGGTAACAAGGAGTGGAAGACTCTATTGCTAAACCACACCATCAGCACATTAGGCCAAAAGCCTAAAAGGGCTTTTGTGATCGCCTACTAGGTTCTGGTCCCAGGTAACAACTGCCCAAAGGGGCCAGCCCATGTCTTACCCACTGAGACTGGGCCACCGAACCAGTTATCTTCCCATATTCCACTCATTCCACTCACCACTGGAGTTTGGGCTTCGAATTCATGGGTTCAAATGATCTTACTGATTCGACATTTGAGTCTGAATCCCTATTTTGTCCCTCAGCTGAATCTTTTTTTTTTTTTAATTTTTTTTTTAATTTTATTTATGTGTATTCATGTACTGTCTGCATGTAGGTCTGTGCACCCGTGTCATGCAATGCCGCGGAGGTCAGAGAGGGTGTCAGATTCCCCTGGAACTGGAGTTCTCCTGGAATTGGAGTTACAGACGGTTCTCAGCCACCATGTGGGTGCTGGGGATCGAACCCGGGTCCTCTGCAAGAGCAGTCGGCGCTCTTAACCGCTAGGCTATCTCTCCAGCCCTCAGCTGAATTTCTTTCATGGATGACAGGATTAAATGAGAATGCATGTGGGGCACTGCCCTAAAGGAAATACTTACCAGCAAGGTTCTTTTCCCTCACCATCTTAAATATCAAATTAGTAGACATACCTGGGAGTTCTATACCTCTAGCTCCCTTTTTCCCAGAAGGAATAGACAGGGGCGGAGCCGGTCACTACCCACCACTCCCAAAAGAGTGAATAGACTACTAGCAGAATACCCAGACACGCTCTATTCTTGCTTGTCCCCAGCTTCCTGGGGAGGACGACTGGCCTTTGCAGCATATAGCAGAATTAAAGACCCATGCCCAGGGGCTGGAGAGATGGCCTAGCGGTTGGGAGCGCCGACGCTCTTGCAGAGGACCCGGGTTCGATCCCCGGCACCCACATGGCGGCTGAGAACCGTCTGTAACTCCAATTCCAGGAGAACTCCAGTTCCAGGGGAATCCAACGCCCTCTTCTGACCTCCGCGGCGTTGCACGACACGGGTGCACAGACCTGCATGCAAACAATACATTCATACACATACAAAAATAAATAATAAAAAAAAAATTAAAAAAAAAAAAAGACCCATGCCCAGTGGCTCTCAAAGTGACACTTTCAACCCCAACTATCTTTTAAAGGAACAGATCAGGGCTGGAGAGATAGCCTAGCGGTTAAGAGCACCGACGCTCTTGCAGAGGACCTGGGTTCGATCCCCAGCACCCACATGGCGGCTGAGGACCGTCTGAAGCTCCAATTCCAGAAGAACTCCAGTTCCAGGGGAATCCGATACCCTCTTCTGACCTCCGCGGAGTTGCATGACATGGGTGCACCGACTTGCATGCAGACAGTACATTCATACACATACAGAAATAAATAAAATTAATAAAATAAATAAATAAATAAATAAAGGAACAGATCAACGACGGATGACAGAAAAGCAGAAAAGAATTCAACAGATGCTGAATGAACACCCCTACCACACCACTGTGCAGTCACAGCACTCCCACAATTATTAATCTGAGCTTTAGGAATCTTGGGCCAAAGCAGGTAGCTAAAGACACTGTGTAATGCATGTCTTTCTATAGGCTTGTAGGCCCTCCACTGACAAAGGGCCCAAGTGGTGATTTGAATCCATGGGCAGGGCAAGGGAGGGTAAAGCCTGGGCCTGCCATCTACCCTGAACAATACTAAGTTGAGCTATGCAACCTCAGCTCCCAAGACCACTGTCTCACTGGGGCTGTTTGGCTTTGGTCATTTCCCACAGCATTCCTTTCAAATCTCTGGGAAGGTTTAATGGATGGATGATGGGTACATAAAGTAGAAGTCTGTAACTCTGGCCGGGCATGGTGGCGCAGGCCTTTAATCCTAGCACTTGGGAGGCAGAGGCAGGTGGATCTTTGTGAGTTCAAAGCCATCCTGGTCTACAGAGTGAGTTCCAGGACAGCTGGGACTACAGGGAGACCCTGTCTTGAAAAGACCAAAAAAAAAAAAAATTTACTCTCATTCTTCATTTGCCCTCCGCTTTTATGTATTACCTCCTTGCGTGGCTTCTGTGTATTATTTTGACCTTAGTGGAGGGCCTAAATTCTCCTCTGTGCACAGATTCCCACATGCATGAATAAAGGCAGGGAATCCCCTCAGAAGGAGAGTATGGGAGGCAGAAAAAGTGTTTTGCTGTTTGGGCAATGGATGATTATTTTAAGGTTTTGAAAATTTCCTGAAAAAGTTGTTGAGGATACATACAGTTTGAAAAGAATCAGAAAGAATGTGACTGAGTGTTGAGGAAAAATGCTGGTATGGAACCTTAAGGAAGGTCCACCAACCCTGAGCCTGACGTGAGCACTGGGGACGGGGATGCTTCACATCTGTCCTGTGATGGATGCGGAAGTCTGCTGTGTATTATTCACACAGTTGAGTTGAGAATTTTAAAGCATTTGGGGAAAGGATGTGGTAATCATAGGGTCTTGAAGCCTGTGGTGCTGCTTGAGTTGGAGAGGTAAAGTAACTGATGTGTCCAGGGCAGGGTGGGACTCTGGATCCAGGCTCTATGCCCCTCCCTCAGGGAGGTAGCTCATCTGGGCAAAGAGCAGTTGTAGACTGTGGGTGTTGGGCGGTGGCTCATGTAGCACTGAATCAGGCTGATGTGAAAATATAAACCCAAACAAGCAACCCCAAGAATGAGATGTAGAGGAGGCAGNTTTTTTTGTATTTTTGAGCCAGGGTCTCCCTTTAGTCCCAGCTGGCCTGGAGCTCACTCTATAGACCAGGCTGGCCTTGAACTCACAGAGATCCGCCTGCCTCTGCCTCCCAAGTGCTAGGATTAAAGGTGTGTGCCAGGGCTGGAGAGATGGCCTAGCAGTTTAAGACCACTCTTGCAGAGCCCCACATGGGGCTGAGAACTGTCTGTAACTCCAATTCCAGGAGAACTCCAGTTCCAGGGGAATCCAACACCCTCTTCTGACCTCCGAGGCATTGCATGACACGGGTGCACAAACCTACATGCAGATAGTACATTCATACACATAAAAAAATAAATTAATTAAATTTTAAAAATAAATAAATAAATAAATAAATAAATAAATAAAGGTGTGTGCCACCACGCCCAGAGAGTGCTAGGATTAAAGGCATGTACCACCATGCCTATTTGAAAAGTAGTCTTAAGTCCAGTATTTTTACCTGTTTACAGTGAGCTGGGAACTGGTATTTAGAAGAACAGGATATTAAAGAGAAGAAATCCCAATGGCTAGGATTAAGAATTTCCAGGTTGCTGGGCATGGTGGCACACGCCTTTAATCCCAGCACTGAGGAGGCAGAGGCAGTTCAGGGCCAGCCTGGTCTACACAGTGAGTTCCAGGCTAGCTGGGGCTTCAGGGAGATGCTGTCTCAAATAAATAAATAAATAAATAAATAAATAAATAAATAAATAAATAAATAAATAAGAAATAAAGGAATTTCCAGGTCTAACTGAGCATCCCTCAAGACTACCAAGCAGCTCTGATATACTATTTAATACAGTCTCCTGTGGTGAAGGCAGAAGCACTTGGAAAAGTAGTTCACTTCACTGACTACAAGGCCAAGGGGGCTGCTAGCCCAGAGCAGAGCTGCAGGGAAACAGGGAGCAGAGCCTCTCACAAGAGCCAAGCTCCTCTACAGGGACCACAGTGTGTGCTAAACACTGATACTACTTACCAACATAAGAACCACCAGGTGTTCTGACCAGCTCCCTACCTCTAAAACACAACTGCCAAACCACCCTGTATTCTGAACCACCCTGTAGAACTTGCTGCCCAAGCTCCAAAGCCTCTGTGCATCCATACCACTCTTATTCAGAATTTCTTTGAAGAACACCTCAGAGAAGGAACAGAAAGAAAGGCAGCACCTAACCTCTCCATAGCCTGGTCCTGGCTAGCTCAGTGGCTTCAGAGAAGCTCTTGACTGATCCCTTTTCTGGACAGGGCTGCCTTGAGACACCCTATAGGAGTGAACCACTAGGCAATAAGCAGTCTCATATGGGCACTAGCTTGGGAGACATGGACAAACTACAATCCTAACAGGAGAATGTATGATCCCAGCTCTGTGCCCAGTAGCCTGCTACAGTCATGATGAGGGCCACCCAAAAGCTTAATAAGGCCCTGATGTTCAATTCACCCAGCTGGAGAGAAGCACAGCTCCCCTCATAAAGGGCCCGAGCACCAACATGAGAAACCTTTGTGAAGCACTATAGCTCATGAGAGGAAAGATGCTCCAGAGAGGTAATGGCTAAATGACAGACCCAGTGGGTGTCCATCAGCTATGAGCAACAAGGGTCCTAGCCTAGATAAAACAGAAGAGTAATTCCTCTCTAGCAGGTACATACAACCAGCATTTCCAGACTATCAGAAACCTACCTATATGCCAGTAATCTCTAAAACATCTGTTGTATACCACCAGCTGCTTCTGGTGCTTCTTTCAGATTCTTTTCACTTGTATGCACTGCACTCTTAGGAAGGCAGAGAGGAAGGATCTTGAACATTATTTATTTATCCACCCTCTCACATGAACCTGGCACAGACCCTTTATATTTAGTCTTGATCTTTGCTCTCAGGGGTTCGTTTCCCAAGCTTTGTGCAGGTGTAAAATATCAGCTATCTGCAGAATGTGGCCCACCTAGAAGAGGTAGCTTTCCTGCTTAGCAACTATGTTGTTAATGGTCTACTCTAGTAGGGTGAGCTCTAGAGGAGGAAAGAGGCTCAGTTACTTTCCACCATCCTATGGAAAGAAAGCAGAATGTTCCATCCTGTGCCCTGCTTCCCCCCATCTCAGGCTCCAGTAACGTGCTTGGGCAACAGCTACTCCAGAAGATATGATCCCAATCCCCAACTATGATCCTTCCAGATATTCCTCTTCCAACATTACACTTAAGGAAAGTAAGTCTCAATGAGCCCAAATGCAGAGCGATAGCCAAATTCTGAGGAGTTGTAGTAATCAAGGCAATATAATCACATCATGAGAACAGCCGTCTTGCTACAGAAAAGGGACAATGTCAGAAACCCAGCTTTGTTGCAGATGGGCCTCTTGTCAACTAGCATGAGTTTCCCTGGATCTAAGGGACAAGACACAGAAGCAAGATCTATCTATCCCCCAACCTCTCAAAAGTACCTAAGCTTGGGAAAAATCCCAAACCTCACTGTCCATCCACAACACTGCCTTCCTCCCGCAGCTTCCTCAATCTAGAGGTCCCGGCCCCTGCCCTTTCCTGCCAACTCACAAAGGTAAGAACAGAGCAGCAGCTACACTCACCTGCCTGCAGATCATCTTGCTTTTGAGTCATTTATCCCAGGGTTCCAATATTCTTGTTTTGGAGCCATACCTGTTCCCTGGTTTCACACTTAAGGAGGCCAAAGAACATCTTGCAAAAGATAAACAAAACATTCACATCTTCCAACAGAAACCTCTGACAGTGCAAATTAAGACACTCCCACACAATCTTAAGAAAGTCTGAGAATCACAGCCTCATGGGGAGGCAATCTTGTTGTTACTGGTCCCAAGGAGACTCCAGAGTACCTTCCCTCTGCCCCAACCACCTGGGAGGCGAAGATGCCTCACTGAGCCAGAAGCCTACAGGAAAATACCAGAAATTTCAATATTCTTTTTTTTTTTTTCTTTTGGTCTTTTTGAGACAGGGTCTCCCTGTAACCCCAGCTGTCCTGGAACTCACTCTGTAGACCAAGCTGGCCTTGAACTCACAAAGATCCACCTGCCTCTGCCTCCCGAGTGCTAGGATTAAAGGCGTGAGCCACCACACCCAGCTAGAAATTTTAATATTCTGTTTGCACAGACATCTTCCTGAACCCCATTCCTGCTAGCACATTCTGCATAATATATTCAAATGCAGAAAACAAGCACTCAAGAGAAAAGTGCAGTTTTGATGATAGCACTCTAAAATGCAGATGTTCAGAACTTTAAATCTTTTTTCAGATAGAAAAAATTATCTTCCAGTAATAACAATAGCTAATACTTATGCACCCCTTTTTTGTGTTAGGTAGTATTCTAAGCATTTTATAGGAATTAACTCATTTAGTGATATACAGTGGTACACACCTGTAATCCCAGCATTTGGGATGCTGGGGCAAGAAGAGAGTTTGAGGTCAGCCTGGAGTACACAGTGAGCTCCTGTCACAAACCTTCCTCATAAAATAAATTAATTATTTTTAATTTTTGAAACCACCACCCTAGATATTTATATACTAATATAGCTCTTCCACTTTATAGATGAGGAAACTAAAGAACCAAGCAATTAAATAACCATTCTATATAACTAAGCTTTGAGAATGCAAATGCAGATAATGTGGCTCCAGAGCCCTTGACCTTAGCCACTGAGCCAGACAGCTTCACAAGCTGGCCATAGCTCACAAGATCTATTTTCAGGCCAGTTTTCAGGCTCAGCTGGTAAAGACACTTTCATCCAAGCCTGAAGACCTAAGTTCAATTCCCAGGACCCACATGGTGAAAAGAGGGAACAAGGGCCAAGCATGGTGGTACACACCTTTAATCCCAGAATTTAAGAGGCAGAGGCAGGAGGATCTCTGTGAGTTTGAGGCTAGCCTGGTGAACACGGCAAGTTCCAATCCACCTGGGTCTATAGGGATACACTGTCTCAAAGAGATGAGAGGGAGAGAGAGCGAGAGCGAGAGAATGAACTAATTCCTACGAATTGTTCTCTGCATAGTGAGTGCTGTAGTACATGCATGTCGACACACAAACATGCACATACACACACACAATTATTTAATCAATCAATGTAAGATCTATTTTCCCACATGACCAAATATGAGTCAGCTGTTGATTCATTGGCACTGAGTCCTATAAGTAGAAGGTGGAAGAGCCTCATGCACAATCTGCCACAGTGCTTAGGACAGTGGGGATAGGCTAAGCTCCAGACACAGGCTCCACCAAGCTGAAAGCAGGCTTTAGCCCAATAGGACCCAACTCAACATTGGTTTCAGAACCACAGCTGGCTTACTGAAGCCCATTAAATAGAGGCAAAGCAGAGTAAAATGCAAAAACAGTTTCAACCCAAAGCCATCATGTAAGGCCCTGCACACACTCCAGGCAGTGGTAACTGAAGATGTAGTTCACAGCCAGGCATGGTGGTACATGCCTTTCGTCCCAGCATTTAGAAAGCTGAGACTGGTAGATTTCTGAATTCAGGGACAGCCTGGTCTACATAGTGAGTTCCAGGCCAGCCAGGGCTACACAGGGAGACATGTCTAAAAAAAAAGAAAGTAGTCCGCATCCCACAAGTCCAAGTCTCACAACTTAATAAAGACATAATAAATGTGAGTCATCCAAAGCAGGGTGGCAAATGTCATTAGAGAGATGATCAGAGCTAAAGGGGCCAGAAAAGACTACATTAGAGACCGTAAGGATGAAGGACAGTCTCAGGGCAAGATCAACAGCTGCCAGTGGTGGGATGGCCTGTCAGCAGCATGGCTAAGGTGCCACACAGCCATAATGGTGTGTGAGTAGAGGAACAGAGGTGTTTCAAGAAGCTGAGCAGGAGACTACTCTCCACAGAGGATTCAGAGACCCAAAACAGGAAAGGGGCACAATATACACAGTGGAAAGCAGAGGCTGGAGGTAGAGAAACCAATCAAGAGGCCATGAAAGCAACCCCAGGGACAGAGAATAGCAGTAGGGGTAGAGAAAGGACAGAATAGAGAAAGCAGCAGAAACATGGGATGAGAGAGGAAAAAAGTCTGTAGAAAGCTAGAAGACAGTCGCTGTGAGCAGACAGGGAACACACGAGGACCTGGTGTTTTCAAGAACATGACCTCCACTGAGAGCAAGCGGGCTTACTTTCTCCTGAATCAAAGAAATAGAGTTTCCATAGGGGTGATTTGTTTAAAAGTAGAGTGAGTTGGATTCTCCTGGCTAGTGGGTCCCCTGGCTACTCTGTCACTGTTCTTTCAGGGCTTGAACAAGCCCAATCAACCACTCATTAGCCACATCAGAGTTCTCTGGGGTCCTTAAGGAAGGAAAATACCCTAGCCACCACTGCCACAGGCCTCAGGAAGCGAGAGTCTAGCATACTCTCATCACTCCCTATGTTGTCCCTTCAAGGCACTGACCAACACAAAATGCTCAATGCAGGGTTGTCAACCACATATGTGTCTCCCTTACTGGGTAAGCCTCTCATAGAGAGAGGCTGTCTATTTACCTCAAAGTTAGACTTGGTGCCTAACAGAGAACATCCACAATGTACTATATATAGTGCTTCATGATTATGAAATGAGATGCTCTCTGTTAAGCACCCAGCACAGACAGAGCCTAGGGCACGGGTGTTTGGTCATCTACAGCTTCAAGAGCAAAGTGCCTGGCAGAGAGATTCTCTGTTCACTCAATGCCATGATGAGACCAAAGAATACTATTCCAAGTTTCCCATGGAAAAAAGAACTGTCTAGTAACATTTCTCCAGAAGTTTCACAGCACAAGGAAGGAGTCATGATAGAGCTGCCAATGCTACTGTTCACAACCAAAGCCTAGTCAGGAGAAGACAGACCTCCAAGGAAATGAGACCTGCCCTGACAAATTTCCCTACAACACTGGACAGGCCAACCCGCAGGGGCTAATCTCAGAGCCTCTTTGAATGTAAGATCAAGGGTGATCCTTTTTATTCCAGTGGCCTCTTTCAGGATGAAAGGGTATTGTCTGCCATCACTTATGAATGCTGAAGCAGCAGCTTGACATTGGACACCCCACCCAGAAATTCAGGCTGGTTGCCAGGACAGGAGGGAAGCCTCCTGGGGCATATCACTCCCACAACTAGCCAGAGGGCTCACTCGGTGCATCCCTTATATCTCAGTTCTTTCTCTTGATGAAGGTTTTTGTTGTTGTTGGGTTTTTTTTTTTTTTTGGGTCTTTTTCAAGACAGGGTCTCCATGTAGCCCCAGCTATCCTGGAACTTACTCTGTAGACCAGGCTGGCCTTGAACTCACAAAGATCCACCTGCCTCTGCCTCCCGAGTGCTAGAATTGAAAGGTGTGCACCACTACGCCCAGCTGTTGTTTTTTAAGAATATTTTACTATTACAAAAAAGACAAAATAAATAAATAATATTTTGCTATTTTTATGGGCATGAATGCCTGCACATGCACAAGTGTACCCATGTTGTGCAGTGCCTGTGGAAGTCAGAAGTGAATGTCAAATTCTCCTGGAATTGGCTTATAAACAGTTGTTAGCTGCCATGTGGGTGGTGGAAATCAAACCCGTGTCCTCTGCAAGAGCAGCCAGTGCTCTTAAACCACTGAGCCATCTTTCCAGTCCCATTGTTAATTGTTTTTAATTTGAAGAGGGCCTCACTATATAGCTCAGGCTGGCCTGGAGCTCACAAGCTTCCTGCTTCAGCCTCCTGACAGATGTGTGTTACCACATCCAGCCCTGGATGAGTTCTTGTAACTTCCTATGACTCTTCACTGGTACCTGGATATCCATGATACATCAGACAAGAGAGATTAGGCCCCAATTCACAGTCTTCCCTCTATACTGAGCATAAACTCTAGGTAACCTGCAAACATGGGCACAAAAGGACCTTACCACATGCTGGGACTGGAGTGCTTAAAAGGAGAAAGTCTGGAAAGGGCTGCCTCCTCAAGTCAGAGCCCTCAGATTACTCAGAGAGCAACATGTCTTCCACATTCAATAATTACTGCTACTCTGCCTTGCTGTCATTTACACACACACACACACACACACACACACACACACACACAGGTTCCTTTTCCTTATTTTTTTATTTTTTATGTGTATGAGTGTACTGTCTGCTTGCAGGTTGGTGCACCCGTGTTGTGCAATGCCTCGGAGGTCAAAAGAGGGTGTCAGATTCCCCTGGAGCTGGAGTTAAAGACGGTTCTTAGCCGCCATGTGGGTGCTGGGAATTGAACCCGGGTCCTCTGCAAGACCAGTGGATGCTCTTAACCACTGAGCCATCTCTCCAGCCCCTCCTTTTCCTTTAAACAGACCAGGAACTCACAGTGTGAGTCTAAAGATTCTAAGCGTAACATGCAAGAGTGACTATTCAATGATATGTTCACTATCCCTTGCAAGACAAAGAATGAGAGAACACCTATGTTACAGGGGAGATACTCAAGATGGCTACAATAGACACACAGGCAGTTAGAGCTATCAAGCTCTACGTAAAAAAGAAGCCCATTTCACAAATCATCTCTTCAGTGTACAAAAGAAAAAAAGCAAAAGTAATAGAAGAACCAAGGTTGTACTCATTCTTCCCTCCTAAATTATTTTCTTGGGAGGACAAAAGAGCAGCACCCATATACTGAACAATCTAATATAGTGCTGACAAATCATGAGAAACAAATATGGTAGGCAAGGAAAAAATGATGAAAAAAAAAAAATCAATGTGAGACTGGGTGTGGTGGCATGTGCCTTTAATCCTACCACTCAGCAGGCAGAGGCAAGCTGATCTCTGTGAGTTCCAGGTCAGCTGGGGTTATGTAGTAGGACCCTTGTCTCAGTATGAACTTCAGCTGTAAGACCATATAAGCATAAATGCTCTTATGGACATGCTGGTACAGGAATATAAACCCTGCTTTCACAAATACAGCATGCTTTATCACTCTCATGAAAACAGCCCTCAAAAAACAAACAAAACAAAACTACTTTCTCTAAAAGTTACTTACTCATAAGTTTTTCTACTTTTTTTAAATGTGTATGGGGTATTGAGGGAAGAATATATATTTGTTAGTATGGATGTATAAATGTGAAAACAGGTGCATGCACATGTGAAAGCCAGAGGTCAACACTGGCTATTTTTCCTCCATTACCCTCCAACTTACTTACTTCCTTAAATTTTTTTTCTTGCCTTTTTGGGACAGGGTCTCCCTGTAGCCCCAGCTGGTCTGAAACTCACTATGTAGACCAGGCTGGCCTCGAACTCATGAAGATCTGCCTGCCTCTCTTCCCCAGTGTTGGGATTAAAGGCATGTGCCACTTATGACCAGCTCCAACTTTATTTTTTGTGAGAGGGTCTTTCTCTGAATCTGATTCAGTTAGGCTGGCTAGTCAGTGAACTTTAGGATCTGTCTACACACACACACACACACACACACACACACACACACACACAGGGTGGAGAGGAGGCAGCAGGGTTATAGGCATGTGCTTTTTATGTGGGTTCTGGAGATTGAACTCAGATTCAATGCTTACACAGCAGGCAATTTAGTGACTGAGCCATATCCCAAGCCCTAAGTTTGCAAATAGAAAGTAATCAATATTGGGGCTGGAGAGATGGCCTAGCAGTTAAGAGCACCGACTGCTCTTGCAGAGGACCCGGATTCAATTCCCAGCACCTACATGGTGGCTGAGAACCGTCTTTAACTCCAGTTCCAGGGGAATCCAACACCCTCTTCTGACCTCTGCGGCATTGCACGAACACAGGTGCACAAATCTACATGCACACAGTACACTCATACACATAAAAAAATAAAAAAAATTTTTTTAAAGTAATCAGTATAAGCCTAAGAGGTATAGGTCAGTGGTAGAGAGCTTGCCTAGCAAGTATAACTCCCTGGATTTAATTCTTACCACTACCCCCAAAAAAGAAAAAGCAATCTACATACACAGTCATCAAAATAAAGACCTTTCCCAATGACCTAGCAGTAGTTTTCTCAACCGAACCAAATATTCTCACTTATCTTAATACATACACATTTAAATTTAACTGACTTCTTTTTTTTTTTTTTAATTTCTGTATGTGTATGAATGTACTGTCTGCATGCAAGTCGTGCATCCGTGTCGTGCAATGCCGCGGAGGTCAGAAGAGGGTGTCGGATTCCCCTGGAACTGGAGTTCTCCTGGAATTGGAGTTTCGGACGGTTCTCAGCCGCCATGTGGGCGCCAGAGATCAAACCCAGGTCCTTTGCAAGAGCGGTCGGTGCTCTCAACCGCTAGGCCATCTCTCCAGCCCCTTAACTGACTTCTTTCAGGGGGAAAGTGGACAGTGCTAGGAACCAAACTCACAGCCTCATTACTGAGCTATATCCTAAGCCCCCAGTCCCCTTCTGATTAAATGCTTCCAGTTAAATATATTAGGGCAGGAAAAGAATCCTTTTGCAAACTGTAATCTACCACCTCCTGACATGCATTATTATAGTTCTTATTGTCCAAGAGCCGCAGCTTCAGTCCTCTGGTCCTCCTTCCTTTACATGGCATCAGGGCAAATTAACTGCTTGAAAGCATATCTGATAACATCCTGCAGGTCCACAGCTGACTTTTTTTTTTTAATTTCTGTATGTGTATGAATGTACTGTCTGCATGCAAGTTTGTGCACCCGTGTCATGCAACGCCGCGGAGGTCAGAAGAGGGTCTCGGATTCCCCTGGAACTGGAGTTCTCCTGGAATTGGAGTTTCAGACGGTTCTCAGCCGCCATGTGGGTGCTGGGGATCGAACCCGGGTCCTCTGTAAGAGCGGTCGGCGCTCTTAACCACTAGGCCATCTCTCCAGCCCCAAACAGCTGCTTTTTTTAATGTGAGGTGAAGATGGTGGTACAGCTAAATCAGCAGCTCTAGGGGTCTTTGTAGTGGCTACAAAGTACAAACCTTGGCCCTGTACTACTGGAGGGATTAAGCATTAACGGCCTCTCATAATATCAAGGATATGCTGCCAGGGGTCCTCCTAAGACCCCAGAAGAATGGGCCGCCAAGAAATATAATATGCATGTGAAAGACTGCAAGCCTTACCCAGATGATGGCATGGGGGCATGGTGACTACACAAAGCTTCGTGACTGCTTATAACATGAGAGGAATCCATGGTATGCAGGGACACTCAGACATGATATTGAACTGGGGTGAGCCAATACACTGGGATCTAGACATGCATATCAGGAACCATGTGGACACATCTCCTATACCTGTTTCTGGAATGTCATGTATAAGCAGCTCTTTGGTTTCGTGGCCTTCATGATTTTCATGTTCTGGATAGGGCACACTTTCCCCTTCTATCAGTCTGTGGGGCTGAAGCAATACCCTTATAACAATCTGTACCTGCAATGAGGCAATAATCTCATCACTGGGACCTGAGCCAGTGGCTCACTGAGGAGGATATATGGGCCTTTGTGCCCTCTGACTAGAGAGAACTTCCTCATTCCTAGAGATTTAACCTTAATGCTATGGTTTAAAAAAAGAAAGAAAAAAAGAGAGATGGGGGGAAGGAAGGAAGGAAGGAAGGAAGGAAGGAAGGAAGGAAGGAAGGAAGGTAGGAAGGAAGGAAGGAAGGAAAAAGAAGCCTGGCATAGTGGTACACACCTTTAATCGCAGCACTTGGGATGCAGAGGCAGATGGATTTCTGTGAGTTCCAGGCCAGCTTGGTCTACAAAGAGAGTTCCAAGACAGCTGGGGCTAAAGCAAGATACTGTCTCAAAAAAAAAGTCTAAGGTCTAGAGAGATGGCTTCAGTAGTAGAGAGCTCATGTGCTTTTCCCTTTTCCAGATGATCAGAGTTGAGTTCTCAACACCCACATCAGGTGGCTCGCAATTGCCTATAACTCCAGGGGATTTGACATTCTCTTCTGACCTCCACCAGGGGCACCCCCACACAAAGTCTTCTCCCAATGGTTCATCCTATGATCCCCAGGGAACCACATACCTCACCAGATAACTTATGGATGTTCTCACAGACATAGGTCTTTATTATGCCATTGTCCAGAGTCACATGGAAACATTCTCATTATTAGACCAAAATACCAGTGAGAAGCAGTACTCACTACCCCTTGTCACTCCCCTCCATTTAACATACCTACGCCTACCAAGAGGAATTGATCTTTGAATCTCTACTTCCTGGTACACACCTACTACACATTAAGTGTTCATTAGATAACTGAAATACTTGCATTATACCAAAAACCAAGACTATCTTTAATAGAGAAATAAAAAAGTACTTCCTCTTCAAAACAGAAGGGAAGGGACTAGAGCTATTGCTCAGAAATTAAGAACACTTGCCGACCTTGCAGTGGACCCAGTTTGGTTCCCAGAATTGCATTAGCAGTTTACTTCCCATCTATAATTCTAGTTCCATGAAATTCAAACACCTTCTTCTGGCCTCTACAGGCCCAGGCAAGCATGTGTGTACACACATACTTGCAGGCAAAACGCTCATGAACATAAATAAAAATAAATCTTAAAAAAAAAAAAAAGGCCAGGCATGGTGGCACATACCTTTAATTCCAGCACTTGGGAGGTAGAGGCAGGCGGACCTCTGTGAGTTCAAGGCCAACCTAGTCTACATAGCACCTGGGGCTACACCTGTCTCAAAAAAGACCGCCCCCTCAAAAAGAAGGGGTAGTTGGGCATGGTAGTACATGCCTTTAATCTCACCAGAGGAAGGCGAATCTCTGTGAGATTGAGACCAGCCTGGTCTACATAGTGAGTTCCAAGCCAGCTGGGGCTACGGGGAGACCCTGTCTCGATAGATAGATAGATAGATAGATAGATAGATAGATAGATAGATAGATAGATAGATAGATAGATGAAAGAAAGAGAGAGAGAGAGAGAGAGAGAGAGAGAGAGGAAGGAAGGAAGGAAGGAAGGAAGGAAGGAAGGAAGGAAGGAAGGAAGGAAGGAAGGAAGGAAGGAAGGCAGGCAGCCCAGCCTGGTGGCACATACCCTTAGTCCCAGCAGTCAGAAGGCAAAGGCAGAGGCAGGTGGATCTCTGTGAGATCAAGGTCTATATAGCAAGTTCCAGGCCAGATGGGGCTTCAGGGAGACCCTGTCTCAAAAAAAAGAAAGAAAGAAATGCCCTGCTCCTGTCAAGTATGAAATAGCATTAATTATTAAGATCAACAAAACTAGGGCTGGAGCTAGGTGTGATGGCACACTCCTTTAATCCCAGCACTCGGGAGGCAGAGGCAGGCAGATCTCTATGAGTTCAAGGCCACCCTGATCTACAAAGCAAGTTCCAGGCCAGCTTGGGCTACAGGGAGACCCTGTCTCAAAAATACCAAAAGAAAAAAAGCTGGAGAGATGTCTCAGCAGTTGGGAATATTTGCTGCTCTTGTAAAGGACACAAGTTTAATTCCTAGGCTCCACAAGGCAAACATCTATAATTTTAGTTCCAGGGGATCCAGTGTATTCTTCTGGCCTCTGTGGACACCAGGTATGCATGTGGTACACAAACGTGCATTCCAGTTAACACTCATATACACAAAAGAAAACATAATAATAATGATGATGACAGTAGATAATAAATATTGTGCTCAATGTGGTAAAGCATGCCTTTAATACCAACACTCAGGAGGCAGAGGCACTATTCGCCTTGATTTTTTTTGAGACATGGTTCTCTGCTGGCCAGCTTTAGTTGTTAACTTGACACACCTGGGTTTGTGGGAGCGTCAACTAGAGAACTGCCCCCATTAGACTGGCC
The DNA here is from genome assembly GCA_009823505.1 of Rhizomys pruinosus. Lineage (NCBI taxonomy): Eukaryota > Metazoa > Chordata > Mammalia > Rodentia > Spalacidae > Rhizomys > Rhizomys pruinosus. The sequence continues at coordinate 3,148,125 of VZQC01010259.1, forward strand.
TGTGGTCATGTCTATCTATGGTATATCTTCTTGATTGTTGAGTGATGTGGGAGGGCCCAGCCCACCATAGGCAGTACCATCCCTGGGGCAGGTTGTTCTGTAAAGGTATGGTGGCGCATACCTTTAATCCCAGCACTTGGGAGGCAGAGGCAGAAGAATCACTGTGAGTTCAAGGCCAACTTGGTCTACATAGGGAGTCCCAAGCCAGCTGAGGCAACAGGGAGACCAAAAAAAAAAAAAGAAAGCAGGCTGAGATTGGGCAATGGGAGCATGCCAGTAAGCAACATTCCTCCATGGCCTGTGCTTCATCTCCTGCCTCCTGCCTCCTACCTTCAGGTTTTTGCCCTGAGTTCCTACCTTGGGCTCCCTAAGTGATAAACTGTGACCTAGAAGATGTAAGATAAATAAACCCTTTCCTCCCCAAGTTGGTACTGGTCAGGGTGTTTTGTCACAGCAACTGAAAGCAAAGGACACCTACCCAGATTCAATCTGACTCTTTTTTTTGGGGGGTGGGGGGGAATGGGTCTGTAGCTCCAGTTGTCCTGGAACTCGCTATGTAGACCAGGCTGGCCTTGAACACAGAGGTCCACCTGCCTGTGCCTCCTCAATCTGACTCTTATTTCCACCTATGAAATTACCAAGCAGAGATCAGACATGGCAGGAAGAAAACCTCCAAGAAGCTCAAAGTCAGCACAAATAAGGAGCAGTAGAGGAAGGGCATGTTGGTGCCCACCTAGAATCCCAGCACTTGAGAGGCAGAGATAGAAGAGTTCAAATTCAGCTGGGCGTGGTGGCGCACGCCTTTAATCCTAGCACTTGGGAGGCAGAGGCAGGTGGATCTTTGCGAGTTCAAGGCCAGCCTGGTCTACAGAGTGAGTTCCAGGACAGCTGGGGCTACAGGGAGACCCTGTCTCAAAAAGACCAAAAAACAAAAAACAAAAAAAAAAAAAAGAAGAGTTCAAATTCAAAGCCAGCCTGAGTGATACAGCAAGGCCAGCTCTCTAAAAACGAAATCTTGGGGCTGGAGAGATGGCTCAGTGGTTAAGAGCATTGACTGTTCTTGCAGAGGACCCAGGTTTAATTCCTAGCATCCACATGGCGGCTAAGATCTGTCTTTAACTCCAGTTCCAGGGGAATCCAAGGCCCTCTTTTGACCTCCGCGGCATTGCACGACACGGGTGGCCCAACCTACACACAGACAGTACACTCATACACATTAAAAAAAAAAAAATCTTTTTTTTTTTTTTTTTTTTTTTGTATTTTTGAGTCAGGGTCTCTCTTTTAGTCCCAGCTGGACTGGAGCTTGCTATGTAGACCAGGGTGGCCTTAAACTCACAGAGATCTGCCTGTCTCTGCCCTCCTGAGTGCTGGGATTAAAGGCATATGCAACCACTCCTGGCTTTTCTTTTTTTTTATTTTGTCTTTCTGAGATAGAGTCTCCCTATAGCCCCAGCTCACACAGATCCGCCTGCCTCTGCCTCCCAAGTGCTAGGATTAAAGGTGGTTCTCAGCTGCCATGTGGGTGCTGGGAATCAAAGCCAGGTCCTCTGTAAGAGCAGTCAGTGCTCTTAACCTCTGAGCCATCTCTCCAGCCCCCACAAAATCTTTCTCCACTACCAAGTGGTACAAAAGTTCAAAATGACAACACTGGGAGCAAGAAAGAGACCTGTATTAGAGAGCATGGCATTGCAATAGGAGGTGGTCAAACCTAACAGACATCCTGATAGTGACCCCCCCCAAAAAAAAATCATACCATAACAAAGCAAAAAGCTAAAAAGAAAAATGTCACATTCTTGACAGCTGAATCCCAACCAAGTCCAGACTGCCAGTATTTTAAATCAATCCATTACAGACAAATCTGTGATAAAGATTAAAGTTATTAGGAAAAGATATAAAATTGAAATGCTACTCCTTCTTAAGAAAAAGCCAGCTGCTGCCTTCTCTGTGTCAAAGGCAGAGTTGAAGGCTAAGGCCACAACACAAAGATGCCTGCCTTGGTCTTGATTTCTGGGCAGCTCGAGTATCATGTCACTTCTGTCACGTAAAGGAAAAATGGACATATGACCATCATGTGGAATCTATCAGCTCTTGAAGCAGGCTTCTGTCTCAACTATGCCCACTGAGATTAGACATGAACAGCTGGGCAGAAAACAAATCCAAGTATGCTAAGCTGGTAGAGCAAGACCAGATACAGAGTCCTGAGCAGTCCACAAATCTGAAGTTGCTATGTACAAAGAGCTGCAAATTCAGATATCTTAACTATATCTCCTATTTATTCAAAAATTGCCTCAAATAGGTTCCACGTGGGAAACCACTTAAAGACTTTGATCTTTAACATGGTGAAGTAATAAGCAACAAAGAAGGCAGGCTTGGCAATACATGCCTTTCGGCACATGCCTGAATCCCAGATTGGCAAGCAAAAGCCAATGGGAGTGAGGATTGTTGAGGCGTAGCCCCAATGGGAGTAAGCTCAGGTCATTTAGTTCTGACAGCAAACAGTTCAAATTCCATGAGTGACAATCACTTGTCAGATGATTTTTGAAATGGGAGATGCCCCTAGCCCTACAACCATCTTTCAGAATCCTCTACTCAATGGCTTGGCATCCTAAAAACAAAATCCCTCCCAGTCTCTCAGCTGTTCCTACTTCTCTGTTGGACCAGATAGGAGAAGAGAACAGAACAAACATTCTCTTCAACAGTGACTCACCAGGAAGTCTGTTCATGTTGACGCCTTGAGCTGAGAGTCCTATTCCCATGTACCTTCAAAAAAAAAAAAAAAAAAAAAAAAAAAAAAACAACAAACAACA
>VZQC01010259.1:3178490-3206271 GCA_009823505.1 Rhizomys pruinosus
CTCCAGCTGGTCTGGAAACTCTATATGTAGACAGATTGGTCACCAATCTGAGAGATTTGCTCTGCTATCTCTCCATAGTGCTTGGATTAAAGGTGTCTATCACCATGCCCAGGCTTTTTTGGTGTTTTGAGACAGTGTCTCAGGATATATCCCCCGTTGGCCTGGAAATTGATATTGTAACTAAGCTGACCCAACTCACTGAGATCACCTGCCTCTTTCTTTTGAGTGGTGGGTAATTAAAGGCATATGTCACCACACACCCAGCTTTTTGCAAGCATCTGTCTTTTTTTTTTTTGAGACAGGGTCTCCTTTTAGTCCCAACTGGCTTAGAGCTCACTCTGTAGACCAGGCTGGCCTTGAACTCACAGAGGTCCCCCTGCCTCTGCCTCCCAAGTGCTAGGATTAAAGGCGTGCGCCACCACACTCATTGTTCTGACATCTTAATGACAGGGACTGGTCAATGATCTATGACCAAGTCCTTCAGCCTCATTTTTTTATATTTTCGAGACAGTCTCCCTGTAGCCTCAGCTGGCCTGGAACTCACTCTGTAGACCAGGCTGGCCCGGAACTCACAGAGATCTGCCTGCCTCTGCCTCCCGAGTGCTAGGATTAAAGGCGTGCGCCACCATGCCAGGCTTAAAGGCATTTCCTAGCCACCATGTGGGTGCTGGGAATTGAACCCAGGTTCTCTGCAAGAGCAGTCAGGGCTCTTAACTGCTGAGCCATCTCTCCAGCCCCAGCCTCATTTCTTTATAACATAAGCCATGACTTCACATTTCGGTCACAACAAAAATACTGGCAGTCCTGAAGCTATGAAGACATCCTGTGTGGATTTTGAGAGGAAGAGAGACATTGAGATCCAGCTATTTATTCTGCCAGAGTAAGTCTTCTTTTCAACTTAGCCCCCAACCTCAAAAAGAACCCCTTTTCTGACCTCCATGGGCATTGCACGACACGGTGCACTTATACTCAGGTAGGCATTACACTCATACACTAAAATAAAAATTAAATATATTTTAAAAATCCACCAGCTCTAGTGGGCTGACAGAGAGAACAGGACTCAACCACTGCTGGTACCTACTACTTGCCTTCAACAAGGACAGCACCTACTTTTAGGTTAGGCCTCTCCCAGTCCACAGTAAGAACTGAATTTCTTTTTTTTCTTTTTTTTTTTTTTTTTTTGGTCTTTTTGAGACAGAGTCTCCCTGTAGCCACAGCTGTCCTGGAATTTGCTATGTAGGCCAGGCTGGCTTTGAGCTCACAGAGATCTGCCTGCCTCTGCCTCCCGAGTGCTGGGATTAAAGGCGTGCGCCACCACACCCGGCTGGCACTGAGCTTCTTAATGCACAGAACCATGCAGAAAGACCAGAAATGGAGGAAGTGGGAACATCCTGAGTGAGGGGCCCAGGCACAGGCTGTCCCTAGGCTAAAAGGGCTTGGTTTGGGGCTCCATAGTTCTTGAGAACAAGAAGGTAGGCAGGCTCTTATGGTGGGTCTGGGTCTGCATGGAAAATCATTCTGGGTGATCCTGACTCATGAGTGGAAAATGCATAAAACATAGGATGGTGTTTTCTTTCGAATAGGAGCTGGGAACACCAAATCACCAGAGAACTGCAATACAAACAGTCACTCTACCTCGGAAGAAGCTTCCTGGGTCTTTCAGCATCACTTCCCACCATCTCAACGTATGGCAGAAGGGCCAGCCGAGAGAGAGGAAGGATAATGCTGTGAGAAAACCAGGCTCAGGCCAAGGACCTAAAGCCACTGGCCCACCTGGACAGGGTCCTCAGCAGAGGGACCAGGAGAACCAGAGCAGCAGCGCCAAAGTCCACATGCACAACTGCCCTAAGGACAAAGTCTGTGTGCCACAGCACACAAGGACTTTTCCATCTGGCCCCTATCTATGTGTTCTGGGTACTTTTTTTCCCCAAACAAGATCTCTCTGTGTAATCCTAAGCCAGCCTTGAACTCTCTATGTAGCTCAAGATGGCTTGCATTTTCAATCTTCTGCCTCTGCCTCTACCATATGGCTATTAAAATTACAAGCATATGCCACCATGCCCAGCCAGCCCTCACATCTTTTTTTTTTTTTTGTCTTTTTGAGACAGGGTCTCCTTGTAGCCCCAGCTGTCCTGGAACGCACTCTGTAGACCAGGCTGGCCTTGAACTCACAAAGATCCGCCTGCCTCTGCCTCACGAGTGCTAGGATTAAAGGCGTGCGCCACCACGCCCGGCCCCTCACATATTTTTATGCACTGTCTTCTGCCCAAAGCATCTGCTTCTCTCTGTTCACCTTAAGCATTCTAGTTTCTCTTTCCATTCAGCATTACCACCTCTCCTGTGAAGCTGCCCCTAACCTAAGCTCACAGGCACAGAAGGAAATCTATCCTCTGGGCTATCCCAAACAGGACACACACTATGAGTTAATGATTTCTATGTCTCCTATGAGGTCATGTCCAGGGTGTAGCTCTCTCATCTCTAGACAGACCTCGTATCTGTGCACCTGGAGCCCAGACCTAGGAAAAACAATTGAGTGTTCATCCTGGTGTGCACTTTGGATAGAAGGAAGTCAACTGCAAGAAAAAGTCAGAGTTAGCTGTAGCTGAAGACCCCCGTTCAGGAGCCTAGCTGCAGTGGAGAGCTCTACAGCCCCTCCCTACACCATCTACTGTTCTAGCTTCAGTTTGCTGTTCTTGGGTAGAGCCATCCATCACATGTCAGGAGGCCTCTGCCACTAAGATGATGTTACAGTCTATTTTGAGGGTCACACTGAAGCATCTGTCAGCCAGGACAGCCACACCTTCTGTGTGTCATCACTAGAGACACCCACAAGTCCATAAAATTTGCCTGAGGAAGTTGTTCTCCTTCCAGGGACCCTTAACTTCCTGGAAAGACTAAGCCAGATCCCCTTATCTACTGGCACCACTGGCAGGGCCAAGATGTTGCCTCACCCTATCAGATTAGCTCCCAACATTCTCAGCTCTGGTGACTTGACAAAATACAGCTGAGGCAAATACCAAGCTCTTAGCTCAAATAGAACCCCTCCTTTTTTATTTTTCTTTTCTTTTTTTTTTTTGAGGCAGAGCCTCCCTGTAGCCCCAGGCCTGGAACTCTCTATGTAGACCAGAATGGCCTTGAAGTCATTAGAGATCTGCCTGCCTCTGCCTCCTGAGTACCCAGAAGAACTCCTCCTACAGAGCTCTCCCTCATAAGAGAGAAGTGCCCCCAAAGCACAGCACTCTGACATGGAGCTACTTACAAACAAGATTCCTATTTTTTTTTTTTTTTTTTTTTTTTTTTTTTGAGACAGGGTCACCTGTAAGCCCAGCTGGCTGGAACCACTATTAGCCCAGTCTGGCTTGAACTCACAGATAATCCACTGCCTCTGCCTCCCAAGTGCTAGGATTAAATGTGAGCACCACCACGCCAGCTCAAAGACGTTCTTACCCACCATGTGGGTGCTGGGAATCAAACCCGGGTCCTCTGCAAGAGCAGTCGTCATTCCTAACCACTGAGCCACCTCCCCAGCCCACAAACAAGATTCCTATGTACACAGGGAGCACCTGCTGAAAACTGCTCATCCCTCACTACACTGCCTCGGCTTATAAAGAGCTCTTGGGCTCACTACTGAGTAGACAACAGCTCTCCAAAGTCTGGTCTGTTGCTAGCCTTGCTTCTCTTCTCTTATATCTGGGCTTGAACCACAGTGGGGATGAAAAATTACTCTATGAATCCTTGAAATAAAATCTTTCTGTGGCACTTGAGAGGCTTAGGTAGCAGGACAGACACTAGGTTGAGGCAGTCTTAGGCTACAAAGCAAGACTTTGTCTCAAAAAACCAAAACAATTATCACTAAAAATAAATATCACTATAAAATAAATAAATAAATAAATACAAACTTTCTGTGAAACCAGTTTTTTTTTTTTTTTTTTTTTGTATGATGTATGATTGCTTGCGTGCATAGGTTTTGTGCACCTGTATCGTGCATGCCTGAGAGTCAGAAGAGGGTGTTGGATTCCCCGGAACTGGGTTTAAGACGGTTCTACCCGCCATGTGGGTGCTGTGGGAATTGAACGCGGTTCTCTGCAAGAGCAGTCGCGCTTTAAACCATAGGCTATCTCTCCACCTAAGAATAGATTTCTTTCAAAAACTGTGTGAAAATAAGGCATTTCTGCAGAATCTTGAAACTACAAATTAGATTATAAAATCTTTTTTTTTGTGGATTTTTGAGTTGCTTTTTGCCCCAGTGTGCCTGGAACTCACTATGTAGACCAGGCTGGCCTTGAACTCACAAGGATACACCTGCATCTGCCTGCCTTGCTGGATTAAAGCGATGCACCAAATTAAAAAAAATAAATATACTTTTTTTTTTTTTTTTTTTGGTATTTTTGAGACAGGATCTCCCTTTAGTCCCACTACTCTGGAGCTCACTTTGTAGACCAGGCTAGCCTTGAACCGCAGAGATCCACCTGCCTCTGCCTCCAAGAGCTAGGATTAAAGGTGTGCACTACCACACCCAGCTTAGAGAGGCTCTTAGCCACCATGTGGGTGCTGGGAATCGAACCCAGGTCCTCTGCAAGAGCAGTCAGTGTCTTAACTGCTGAGCCCTCTCTCCACCCCTCTCTGAATTTTTTTTTTTTTTTTTTTTTTTTTGTCTTTTCGAGACAGGGCTCCTGTAGCCCCAGCTGGCCTGGAACTCACTCTGTAGACCAGGCTGGCCTTGAACTCACAGAGATCTGCCTGCCTCTGCCTCCCTAGTGCTGGGATTAAAGGCGAGAGCCACCATGCCCAGCATAGATTCATAAATATCTTTTTTTTTTTTTTTTTTGGTATTTTTGAGACAGGATCTCCCTTTAGTCCCAGCTACTCTGGAGCTCACTTTGTAGACCAGGCTAGCCTTGAACTCGCAGAGATCCACCTGCCTCTGCCTCCCAAGCGCTAGGATTAAAGGTGTGCACTACCACACCCAGCTTAGAGAGGGTTCTTAGCCACCATGTGGGTGCTGGGAATCGAACCCAGGTCCTCTGCAAGAGCAGTCAGTGCTCTTAACTGCTGAGCCATCTCTCCACCCCTCTCATGAATTTTTTTTTTTTTGGTCTTTTCGAGACAGGGTCTCCCTGTAGCCCCAGCTGGCCTGGAACTCACTCTGTAGACCAGGCTGGCCTTGAACACACAAAGATCCGCCTGCCTCTGCCACCCGAGTGCTAGGATTAAAGGCGTGCGCCACCACGCCTGACCATAAATATCTTAAGCACACACAAATCTACAGAAAAACAGGTTTACAAATTTAATGACAAAGGAGGTCAATCAAGCCCAGCACAGTATGCCAGACTTCTCTAGGCACAATTAGCACTGAACACCTTTTAGCTCTGTTCCGAGATTGTGACCCTGTAAAGATCCAATAGGATGTTCCCTTTACATTAACGCAGGAATGGAATGTAACTCATAATGGAAAAAGTCAGCAGCAGAACAGACATGTATCTGGGATCAGGCACAGACATATGACAAGTTGGGCTATTCTATTGCACATCTTAAGCCCTGCAGCCAGGGCAGGCCACCAAACATCTCAGGACTCACCCACATAACAAGTATATCATGATTTGCTCCAGTCCTTTTCTAGAGATGCTATGAGACTCAAATGAAACAACACAAAGAAAGTACACAACTAGTAGCTACAAATGCTTGGATCATGGAGAAGACCTAGATCAGAAATACATCTCCAACATTGACTGGAAAAAGATCATGTCTGTCTGCCCTACAACTACAGTTGGCTTCCTCAAAAACCACACCTGGCCCATACCAACATCTGACTACACCCCTGAACAGCCTTTTGGGAATTCTATAAAGTAGCTGTAAGACGCCAGTCATATTCAAAATTTCATAGCTGTCAACTGAAGCAGGCCATCACCGACATCCGTGACCTTTATAAAACTGAGGACTACAGATCAAATTCAGTATCTATATTCACAGCATGGAAAAATACTGGGAACAAGGGCTAGAAATGTAGCTCAGCAGAGTTCCTGCCTAGCAGGCAAGAAGCTCTGGGTTCAATCCTTAGCACTGCATGAATCAGGCATGGTGGCACATTGTAATCCTAGCACTCTGGAGATGGAGGCTGCCAGATCATGAGCTCAAGGTCATCCTTGGCTACGTATGGAGTTCTAGGCCACCTGGCCACTTGTAGGCAACACCTTCAGTCATAATCAAACATGGTATATAGTCTTCTCCTACAAGCACCACTGAAATCTAAAAAGCCAGTTGAAGGAATCCAGATCTCTAAGTTTAAACACTTCCCTTCTGAAAGTTGTTCTTGTCTCTCACTAGCTCAGCTGTTATCTATAAACATGGGCTATAGAGAAAAGATCCATTTTCCTCCCTACAAGTTTAAGAGATATACCCCTCAGTTTCCTTGGCAATATGAGATTCCAGCACCAATATCTTAGTCAACACTGTAACTATTTTTGAGGTGTTTGCTTTAAGAAGTCAGTCCTCTCATTGACACTAGTTAAAATGCATTAAATATATGTTTTGTCAGGTGGTAGGAAGGGAAAATTAAAGCTTTAAAGTCTTCCAATAAATGTTTCCTATTCACATATGAAGTAAGTAGGAATGACAGTTAAAGAGGGACAACTTTAGCCAGGCATGGTGGCACACACCTTTAATCCAAGCACTTGGGAGATAGAGGCAGGCAGATCTATGTGAATTCAAGACCAGCCTGGTCTACATAGGGAGCTCCAGGCCAGCTGGGACTAAAGGGAGACCCTGTCTCAAAAAGACAAAAAAAAAAAAAAAAAGATGCAACAACTTCAGATTATTAAAATTCTAGTCATTGAGTTTTTTTTTTTTTTTGATCTTTTCGAGACAGGGTCTCCTTGTAGCCCCAGCTGTCCTGGAACTCGCTCTGTAGACCAGGCTGGCCTTGAACTCACAAAGATCCGCCTGCCTCTGCCTCCCAAGTGCTAGGATTAAAGGCGTGCGCCACCACGCCCGGCTAGTCATTGAGTTTTAAGGTAAAACGCAGCTTTGGTAGTGGCCTAACTCTCTAGAGATGCAGAGACTCAAGCCCCCAAGATCTGCCAAAGCACCCAGAGCCCTCCAAGGCTGGGAAGTTACAAAGTCACTAAGTAAGCAAACAAGGTTCTGACTCTGACAGTCCAGCCCCCCAGCACAGCCCCTCAATCTGGCATTCTATACACAACACAAGGAGATCAGTCTTTAGAAGAGAAAAACCATCTAAAAGCTCAGAAATACATACTTAGGTCCAAATGAGGGTCATGCCAGCTTTTGTAAACTTCCCATACCAAGTTTTAGGTCTGATGAACAAAGCTTTTCTCAAGAAAGTTGCAGTCCTGTTATCTTACAGCTTAAACATCTGTTTTGTTACAATCACTGAAAAAAGGGAAGACTGTGAGAATAAGGAAGAAGATAATAAAAAAAAAAAGTCCCCTCTGATATCCTATGTTTGTTTATGTCACCCTAAAATAGGGAGTCTCCCTAATACTGACTTTAACTGAGGAACTTCCTAAAGCTGGTCTAACTGGTGTTCAAGTCCCTGGACTGAAAAACAAGTTTATGAGCAGCAATGTCACCTGACTATGACCATATGTACACTGTTTATCCAGAGCTGACAGTGGCCACCACAGCTTTGATTCATGCTGCAAAGACTGTACAATCCCTTTGAAGCTTACTGAGGCTTCCAAATGACTAAATGCCATAAAAAAGGAACCTTGACTGTGAAAGGAGGGAAGTCACAAACACCACACTAGTATGGGAAATGCCATTCCACTTTTGGTTTGTTTTTTTGTTTTGTTTTGTTTTGCTTTGTCTTTTTAAGACAGGGTCTCCCTGTAGCAACAACTGGCCTAGAACTAACTAGATAAGGCTAGCCTTGAACTCAAAGAAATCTGCCTGTCTCTACCTCCCAAGGGCTGGGATTAAAGGTGTGCACCACCACACCAAGCTTCCAACTCTGAACTGTTCATGTAAATTTGTTCCTTATATCTGACAATACTTTTTAAAAGAAAAAAAAAATCCTCTGCTTGCTTTGTCTACAGTATGCCTACTTCCTATTAAGGGCCACTGCTTGGACCATGCCATGTCTATAGTCAGGGGAAAGGTGGCCCGGATCCAAGTGGGTCAGTGGCTCACATCAGTCACTAATGTCAGCCACGAACCTCAAACTCTGACCACAAGGAACAGCTCAGTGTTGGGGGAGGGGGAAGGGTGGTAATGAGGAGCTTACCCATCTCTTCCTTTGCTGACAATCTTCACCTCAAAGTAGTAAATACCACAAGCAGCAGGTATGGGGTGGGTGGCACGCACTGAAGCTGCATCTTTGTGATTTTTGCCATGACCTGATGTGAAAAGACAAAGAAGATATGTGAACAGATGGAATTGCAAATGGAAGCCTCATTTTTCTCTGCTCAATGGTAACTTCAACCCTCCTTGACCAGAGGAAGCTCTTGCACAGCCCAAGGAATAATTAGACAACTGAGTAAACACAAGCCTCCCACCTTTGGCTCCTCTCCACATGAGACTAGCAGTTCTGACTAAGACACTGTCCTCCATAACAACACAACAAAGGTACAGGCAATGGAGGTGCATGTGAGATACTAAAATTGTTGACAGTCTCTCCAGAATCCAAGCAGCCCACTCTGGAGTCCTAGGGAAAGAAGTGGCAGAAATGGAAGTCACAACAACTTTAGTAACACAGAACCCGCCACCCACTCTGGGATGACTGGCAGGCAGGACAGCCCTTGCACCTTCTGCTAATAGTGGGGAATGTTACCACCTCTTTTTGCAAACTCTGCTGAAGCTAACCATTGCCAAATGGGCCTAGATGAAGCTAGAGCCAGCTCAGGACAAGGGAGGCTCGAAGGTAGAAGGTCCAGTCCAGCACTGGTTTTGAACACCTGCCAAAGCTCTCTTGGGGTCGGGTGTTTTGGGGCAGAGCAAAGAAAGCAGTCACCCTGGCCTGGACAGCTCCACTACTCTGGACACTTTGCAGGAGCTAAGGGCCTAAACTCATAGAACGAGGTAAAGAAAGGGACGTGACGGGCAATACCAGGCAATACCAGGCGGCATAGCCGCCCTGCAGACGCTGATACCTTTGTAGTGGACACGGAGGTTTCCCTGCGAGAGGCCAATATAGTTGTACTTGTCCTTGGGGCTCCAGGAGCGAGGAAGGGGCGTCTCGTGCTGGTTGACCGCGGGGTACAGACGCTGCAGGCGCCTGCTGAGCTCCTGCTCCCCTGGTGATGATAGCCCGCCCCCGGCGTCCGCGCCAGAGGAGTCCCCAGCCTGAGGGTTCCCAGCTCCCGGGTCAGCCGTCGCCGCCGCCATCTTGGAGGAAGCTGCTATTGTGTCACTGGGGGCGGGGAGGAACGCGACCAGATCTGCCCCGCTCAGCCAATGGCCCGTGAGCATCCCAAGGGCCACAGGGAAACTGAGTCCGAGTCCGGGATCTCTCTTTGGACACTAATATGCTTCGTCAGATTTTGGACTCCATATCCCACAGTGCAGAGCTCTCTAGAAGCAGACCATCGAGGGACCATAAGGAACTTGGGGAGATGTAGTACAGGCCTGCTCACCCATAAGCCTGTTGAACGGAGACTCCAGGACAGCGAAAACTACAATTCCTCCCCTTCCCCCCTGGCCAAGCGTCCAGGGCCTGTAAGCGCACCTCCATTCTCCATGGCCTCAGTTTATCCTCCTGTCTCAGTTCACAGCTAATATAAAACTTGCTGCAGTGAACAAATCTCAGAGCACCTTGTTCCCGGGTCCGAGTACACTTCTGCTACTTGGTCTTTCTCCAGACTGCTGGCAGGGTATTGGGGGCGTGACGCGGCTCTGACCCCGCCCTCACCGCAGAGACAGCTGGGGGCTGGTCCCCATAGCAACGGGCTGTACACTATCGCAACTTCCCAGGCGGCTGTGCTAGCCTTCCTTCTGCTCCAGAGTTATGGCCCACCCTGAGTCGCATAGCTCCAGCACCTCCAAGTCAAGGTAAGACCTGGCTCCGCTGAGGTCCGGGAGGAGAGCTTGAGTACTTGCAGAGAGAAAGATGATAACTGATGCAGACTGCTGCATCGCCTGCTGGTCTCTCTTTTCTTTGGGGTAGGGCTCCAGCGCCACAGAATCAATGATGCAGAAACAGTTATAATAGAATGGGGCTGGCCGGGCGTGGTGGCGCACACCTTTAATCCTAGCACTTGGGAGGCACAGGCAGGCAGATCTTTGTGAGTTCAAAGCCAGCCTGGTCTACAGAGTGAGTTCCAGGACAGCTGGGGTTACAGGGAGACCCTGTCTGGAAAAAACCAAAAAAAAAAAAAAAGAATGTTATGTGCTAACAAAAGGGTAGTCGTATTTTATCTTTAGCCAAAAGACTGAGAAGCGATGCACCTTATCATTAGTAGTCAAAATGCTGTTGAGAACATTTAGTCAGAATATTTGAAGCCCTCACCATAGCTCTTCTTTATCATCGATATTCGGTAAGTTCTGAATAAATGTCGATTCCTGCCTTCTATCCAGGCGACTTCATCTCAGCTCTAGTCCTTCAAAATCTGCTGCCTAAAAATAAATAAATAAATAAATCGATCTGCTGCCTTGACTACGAAAGTCCCCAATGACAGGAAGTGCAAATTTTATATCATTTTATCCAGAGCTAAGAAATGAGTCCACAAGAAACAGGCAACAGGATTGAGAAAGAGAGCTGTTATCCAATATAGGCAGAATAATTTAGGAAACTTTTGGGGCTTGCAGGATGGCTTAGTGGTTAACAGTGCTTTGCTCTTGCAAAGGACATAAGTTTGTTCCTGGCACCCACATGGTCGGTCACAACTGCTTGTAGCTCCAGTTCCAGTGGATCCAATACCCTCTTCTACAGACACCGGGCATGCATGTGATGTGCACACATGCAGGCAAAACAGTCATACACATAAAATAGGCAGGCATGGTGGTACATGCATTTAATCCCAGCACTCAGGGAGGCAGAGGCACGTGGAGCTCTGTGAGTTCAAGGCCAGCTTATTGGACATAGCCAGGTCCAGGCCAGCGGGGGCTACAGGGAGACCCTGTGTCAAAAAAGACTAAAAAAATAAATATTTTTTGTCTTCTGGACACAGAGTCTCCCTGTAGCCCCAGCTTGCTTTGAACTCACAGAGATCCACCTGCCTCTGCCTCCAGAGTGCTGAGATAAAAGGCATGCACCAGTATTCAGCATAAATAAATCTTTTTAAAAAATGTAACAGGACCCAAGAGTTTCTTCACAGGCTTGGAAACAAATGTTCTTAAATTCATTTGGAAAAACAAAAGACCCCGAATAGCCAAAACAACCCTGAGTGAAAAGAGCTACACAGGGGGGATCTCTATACCAGACTTCAAACTATACTACAGGGCTATAGTCATAAAAACAGCCTGGTACTGGCACAAAAACAGAGCTGTTGACCAATGGAACAAAACCGAAGATCCAAATCTGAGCACATACAATTTCAGCCATCTCATATTTGACAAGGGGGCCAAGAAGCCACAATGGAGAAAAGACAGCATCTTCAGCAAGTGGTGTTGGCAAAACTGGATCACCACTTGTAGAAGAATGAAATTAAACCCCTACCTCTCACCCTGTACAAAAGTCAACTCCAGATGGATTAAAGACCTCAACGTGAAACCCCAAACTCTGAAGGTGATAGAAGAAAAAGTTGGCAGCAGACTACAAGACATAGGCGTAGGAAAAGACTTCCTAAATCAGACAGCAGCTGCACAAGAATTAAGGTCGACAATTGACAAATGGGACCTCATCAAACTCAAAAGCTTCTGTACATCAAAAGAAACAATCAAGGAAGTGAAGAGAAATCCCACAGAGTGGGAGGAAACCTTCACTGCAGATACATCTGACAAAGCATTGATTTCCAGAATATATAAACTACTCAAAAAACAAAGAAAAAAGAAAACAAACGACCCACTCAATAGATGGAGCAAAGAACTGAACAGAGACTTCACAAGTGAGGAATTAGAGATGTCTGAGAAACACCTCAAGAACTGCTCAACATCACTAATCATTAAGGAAATGCAAATGAAAACCACTTTAAGATATCATCTTACTCCAATAAGACTGGCTAGGATCAAGAAAACAAATGATACCAAGTGCTGGAGAGGTTGTGGGGAAAGGGGAACACTCATCCACTGCTGGTGGGAATGTAAACTCGTACAGCCACTATGGAAAGCAGTGTGGAGAACCCTTGGAAGACTTGGAATGAACTTGCCACCCGACCCAGCCATACCACTCCTGGGCATGTACCCTCAAGACTTACGCCACCACAGAGATACATGCACGGCCATGTTTATTTCAGCTCTCTTCACAATAGCAAAGAGCTGGAACCAACCTAAATGCCCCTCAACTGACGAGTGGATAGAGAAAATGTGGTACATCTACACAATGGAGTTCTATGCAGCAGTAAAGAAAGACGACATCACGAGCTTTGCAGGAAAATGGCTGGAGCTAGAGGACATCATGCTGAGTGAAGTAACACAGTCCCAGAAAAACAAATGACAAATGGTATCCCTCATCTGTGGATGCTAGTGCCAATTACCCAGTTGTATTTCTTGTGTCCTGAGCTTTTGTACAAAGCAGTTGGGCGTAATGCATTTTGGAAACAACAACAACAACAACAGAAAAGACTGCATCAAAGAACTGACTGAAACAATGAACTTCTGCTCAAAACAGTCAACTTCCCCATGGAAAATATTGAGAAAGACTAAGAGATGAAAAGCATGTTTGGCAGAATGCATGAGCTTGGGCGGGGTGGGGGAATGGGTGGGAACACGGGAGTCTAGATTTGTTAAAAATAAATAAATAAATAAATTTATGTGAAAAAAAAATAAATAGAAGTATACATACATCTATTAAAAAAAAAAGAGTGCCTACTGCTCTTACGGAGGAGGGGGTTTGATTCTCAGCACCCACATGGCGGCTAAGAACCGTCTTTGACTCCAGTTCCAGGGGAATCCGACACCCTCTTCTGACCTCTGAGGCTTTGCACTACACGGTTGCACCAACCTACATGCAGACAGTACACTCATACACATAAAAAAATAATAAAACAAAACAAAAATAAATTTTAAAATATTAAAATTTTAGGGACTGGAGAGATGGCCTAGCGGTTAAGAGCTCCGACTGCTCTTGCAGAGGACCTGTGTTCAATCCCCAGCACCCACATGGCAGCTGAGAACCATCTGTAACTCCAATTCCAGGAGAACTCCAGTTCCAGGGGAAATTGACGCCCTCTTCTGACCTCCGTGGCATTGCATGACATGGGTGCACAAACCTACACGCAGACAATACATTCATACAAATAAATAAATAAATATTAAAAAATTAAAAATTAAAATTTTAAAATAAGGAGGCATATAGTGAAAGGTGTCTAAATACAATCAAAGTATATTGTATGAAATTCACAAAAATCTTATTAAAAAATTAAAAATATGCCAGGCATGGTGGTGCATGCCTGTAATCCCAGCACATGGGATTACAGAAATAATCCCATGGTAGATCTCTGTGAGTTCAAGGCCAGCCTGGTCTACAGGGTGAGTTCCACAACATCCAGAGCTACAGGGAGATGCTGTCTCAAAAAAAGACCAAAAAAGTGAAAAAAATTAAATAGTAAGTATCCTCCTTTTTGTGGATGTTTCTACTAGGCATATTTTGTTTGTTTTCATTTTGGTTGGTTTTTACTGTTATCTTCTTTGAGATTCCCAAAGCTAACAAGCTATTTGGCAGGTTCTTGTGATTTCTGGAGTTCTCCATAGTTTTCCTGCTTGTTTTTCTTTTCTTTTTTTATTTATTTTTGTATGTGTATGAATGTCCTGTCTGCATGTAGGTTTGTGCACCCATGTCATGCAATGCACAGTCAGAAGAGGGTGTCAGATTCCTCTGGAACTGGAAAAGACAGCTCTCAGCCGCCATGTGGGTTCTGGGGATCGAACCCGGGTTCTCTGCAAGAGCAGTCGGTGCTCTTAACCGCTAGGCCATCTCTCCAGCCCTTGTTTTGCTTTTCATGGCAGTTACAGTGTGATCAAGAACAAAATGTTCAAAGCCATCCTATCTCAAAACCTAAAATGATATGCTGGTACTCACCTTTAATCCCAGCACTCAGGAGGCGGATGGCAGATAGATCTGTGTAACTTCTAGGCCTGATCTACATAGTGAGAATAGTGAGTGAGTTCCAGGCCAGCTGGGGCTACAGGGAGACCATGTCTCAAAAACAAACAAACAAAAACAAAACAAAACAAAAAAAACTTTAAAAGCACCTGGCCATTGAGATGATTCAATGGGTTGAGGTACCTCCCATCAAGCATGATGACCTGAGTTCAATCCCCAAGATCCACATGGTGGAAGGAAAGAACCATCTCCTACAAGTTATCCTCTGACCTTCCACACATGTCACACACATAAATAATAATAAATGTAACCTAATTCTTTTTAATAAAAGAAGAAAAATCTTTTTTAATTTTTTTTGTATGTGTATGAATGTACTGTCTGCATGTAGGTTTGTGCACCCATGTCGTGCAATGCCGTGGAGTCAGAAGAGGGTCTCAGATTCCTGGAACCGGAGTTCTCCTGGAATTGGAGTTACAGACAAGTTTTTAGTCACCATGTGGGTGCTGGGGATTGAACCCGGGTCCTCTGCAAGAGCAGTCGATGCTCTTAAACGCTAGGCTATCTCTCCAGCCCCAAGAAGAAAATTCTTAAAATCACACTGCACACACACACACACACACACACACACTCACACACAGCCGGGCACATGGTACATGCCTGTAATCTCAGCTTGGGAAGCAGAAGGAAAAGGAATGCTACAAGGCCAGCCAGCTCTGCTTATCAGTTCCAGGACATCTAAGCCTATACAGTGAGAACTTATCTCGATAACAATAATAATAGCCAGGCTTGGTGGCATCCTAGCACTTGGGAGGCAGAGGCAGGTGGATCACTGTGAGCTCAAGGCCAGCCTGGTCTACATAAGGAGTTCTAGGAGTCCAGGTGGGGCTACAGGGAGACCCTGTCTCAAAAAGATAAAAACTGCTGGGGCTACAGGGAGATCCTGTCTCAAAAAAAGACCCAAAAAAAAAAAAAAAAAAAAAAAAAAAAAGATAAAAATTAATTAATTAAAAATAATGCAATAAAGACAGAAAAGAAAACAATTTGGGAAAGTGATTGATTGTCTTTTTGCTCTCTCAATATTGTCAATTAAGGTAACTTGAGGTTGGATCTGAATCTCCCACATACTTGCCAAGCACTCTGCCACTGAATTACATATCCAGCCCTCTTTTTGCCTTCTATTTTGAGACAGGTTCTTGCCAAATAATCAAGGATAGCTTTATATTTGCAATCACCCTACCTCACCCTCATGACTACCTGGGATTACAGGACTGTGGTGCCAGACCTGCCCCTGATAGTCAAAGCCATATATATACATTATACATGGTGGTGACACCCTTCCTTCTCACACTGGTTGCTTAGCCACATGTTTTGCCCATGTTTGTGCAATATAAGTGATACTAAAGGGCTAGGTTTGTGGCTTTACTACTCCATTGGAGTAGGACTAATGAATCCTGCAGAACAGGGTTTCCTAACTAGATTCATATGAGTTTGGTAATACTAGTACCATCTTTTTTATGAGCAAAGACACTGATGGTCAGAGAGGTTAAGCAGCATACTTAACATCACTACATGAAATGGATGAAAATAAACACACAGGGCCTAAGAGATAGCTCCTCAGTTAAAACCAATTGTTGCTCTTGCAGAGGACCCAGGTTCAAGTCTCAGCACTCGTATGGTAGCTCACAGCAATCTATAACTCCAATTCCAGGGGAGCCCTTCATAGGTACCAGGCACACACAGGTATACATACATGTAGGCAAATACTCATATGCATAAAAATAAATAAATCTGTGCCTGGAGAGATGGCACAGTGGTTAAGAGCACTAGCTGCTCTTGCAGAGGAACTGGGCTTGGTTCCTAGCACCCACATGGCAGCTAACAACTGTGTATAACTCCAGTTCCAAGGGATCTAACACTCTCTTCGGATCTCTACAGGTATTGCACGACACAGGTGCATTTACATACATGCAATATACTTATACACATAAAATAAAAATAATTAAAAAAAATTTTTTGGTCTTTTCGAGACAGGGTCTCCCTGTAGTCCCAGCTGTCCTGGAACTCACTCTGTAGACCAGGCTGGCCTTGAACTCACAAAGATCTGCCTGCCTCTGCCTCCCAAGTGCTAGGATTAAAGGCCTGCGCCACCACGTCCGGCTAATAAAATATTTTTTTAAATAAATCTTAAGAGGCTAGAGAGATGGCTTAGCACTGACTGCTCTTGCAAAAGACAGGCATTGGAATACATCACCACATGGTGACTAACAACCATCAGTCACTCCAGCTGCAGGGATCTGATACCTCTCTGTGAGATCAAAGCCAGACTGATTACATAGCAAGTTTCAAGCCAGCGAGGACTATAGGGGCTGTGTCTCAAACAAACAAACAAACACACAAACAAACAATAAATAAGATCTGGTGGCGCACGCCTTTAATCCTAGCACTCAGGAGGCAGAAACAGGCAGATCTTTGTGAGTTCAAGGCCAGCCTGGTCTACAGAGTGAGTTCCAGGACAGCTGGGGCTACAGGGAGACCCTGTCTCGAAAATGCCAAAAAGAAAGAAGGAAAAAAAAGATCTGGAGAGATGGCTCAGCAGTTAAGGGTACTTACTGCTCTTATAGAAGACCAGAATTCAGTTTCTGGCACCCATATCAGTTGGCTCACAGCTGCCTGAAACTCCTTCTCCAGGGGATCTAATGCACTCTTCTAGCTTATAGCCTCTGTGGATGCTGAATGCATGCAGTACACATATAGACATGCAGGCAAAACACTATAAACATAAAATAAAAATAAACACATGCCGAGCTGGGCGTGGTGGCGCACGCCTTTAATCCTAGCACTTGGGAGGCAGAGGCAGGCGGATCTTTGTGAGTTCAAGGCCAGCCTGGTCTACAGAGTGAGTTCCAGGACAGCTGGAGCTACAGGGAGACCCTGTCTCAAAAAGACAAAAAATAAAAAAATAATAAAAATAAATAAAATAAACTCATGCCTGTAGTCCCAGGCAGAGATAGGCGTTCTCTGTGAGTTCAAGGCCAGCATCATCTACATAGGGCATTCCAGGTCAGGTGGAGCTACAGGAAGATCCTGTCTCAAAAAGATGAAAAATAAGCCAGGCATGGTGGCGCACACCTTTAATCCTAGCACTTGGGAGGCAGAGGCAGGCGGATCTCTGTGAGTTCAAGGCCAGCCTGGTCTACAAAGTGAGGTCCAGGACAGCCAGAGCTACAGAGAGACCCTGTCTCAAAAAGACCAAAAGAAAAAAAAAAGATAAAAAAATAAATAAATGCTACAGGGAGACCCTGTCTCGAAAAGACAAAAAATAAAATAAAATAAAATAAACAAATAAGCAAATAAGTAAACAAAAAATTTTAAATAATAGATAGATAGATAGATAGATAGATAGATAGATAGATAGATAGATAGTGTGGTGGTTTGAATGAGTATCCCCCATAGGCTCTAGGTATTCAGACATTTGTCTCCAGTTGGTGGCACTGTTTTTGGAGATCTTAGAAGGTGTGGCCGTGCTGGAGTAAGTGCGTTGTTGGGGGCAGGCTTAGTGAGTTTTAACAAGCCTCGTGGTCTACAGTTGCTCTCTCTGCTTCCTGTGCTCTTTGCGAGATGTGACCCTCGGCTTCCTGCTCCAGATCCAGCCGCCATGCCTCCTGCCACAATGGACTCTAATTCCCTGGAACCGTCAATCGTAAGCTCAAATAAACTCTTCCTTTTATAAGTTCCTTGGTCATGGTGTTCTATCACAGCAACAGAAAAGTGACTAATACAGATAGATAAATGTATGTTCTGCTACAGGTAAGACTCTAATGATGAGAAGGAAGGTTACAGAATATAGGAAAATGGTTTGGGCCTAGGGCCGGGTGCTTGCTTGGCAGCATTTCTTTTTTTTTTTTTTTTTTTTTTTTGGGTCTTTTGAGACAGGTCTCCCTGTAGCCCCAGCTGTCCTGGAACTCACTCTGTAGACAGGCTGGCCTTGAACTCACAAATACTCCTGCCTCTGCCCACATGCTAGGATAAAAGTGTCAGCACCACGCCCGGCTGCTGGCAGCATTTCAAGAACGCAGAGGGCAGTACTGGAAGACTGGACCTGATTTGACAAAAGAGAAGGCCATGTTTTGTGGATCTGGGAAGGGTAGAAGGGCTTCCCCAGTGTGGGCTCTGTCACTCACCACAGCTTCTCTCCTCTGTACAGAACACGTATTCAATCCTCAGACTCCAAAGGCATCGAGAAACGCAAGCTTTCCCAGAAATGGAGGACACTGGTTAGTGATAAGCTTCTTTTAGAACCCTACATATCGGGGCTGGAGAGATGGCCTAGCGGTAAAGAGCGCCGAACTATCTCTTGCAGAGGACCTGGGTTCGATCCAAGCACCCACATCAGGTGGAGAACCATCTTTAACTCCATTTCCAGGGGAACTGACACCCTTTCTGACCTCCGCAGCATGCACACATGGTGCCAACCCAGCAGACAGACATAACTGCATACGACATATAAAAAAATAGCCGGGCATGGTGGCACAGGCCTTTAATCCTAGCACTTAGGAGGCAGAGGCAGGCGGAATCTTGTGAGTTCAAGGCCAGCCTGGTCACAGAGTGAGTTCCAGGGACAGCTGGGGCTACAGGGAGAACCCTGTCTCAAAAGACCAAAAAAAAAAAAAAAAAAAAATTAATAAATAAAAAATTTTTTAAATCCTTATAAAAAATAAAAAAGAACCCTACATATCAATATCAGCAACCTATTTTCTGTCTACAATCCAAAAGCACTATACCCACCTGAAACATGCCCACCAGAATAGCTCTTTCCCAGTCAGAAGACTGCAGACCCATCAGGCTTTGGGAGAAGGAAATGGGTACCTTGGTTACTCCTCTAAAAAAGACTTCTCAGAATACTGAAGAGAGGTGTCCAAAGTTAAGAGCACTGGTTGCTCTTGTAGAGGACCCAAGGTCAGTTCCCATCTCCCACATAGCAGCTAACTACCATTTATAACTCCAGTTGCAGGGGATCTGACTCCAGCTTCTGGCCTCTGCAGGCATTGTATGGATGTGGTGCACTTGTTGGACTCAAACTGCCACACTCACAAAAGAAACCAATGAGGGCCACAGATTAAAAAAATTATTTAATTTGCTGTGACCAGAACCCAATTAAGAAAACTGAACTACTCGGGGCGGGAGATAATGGCTAGCGGTTAAAAGCAGACTGCTGTTTTTGCAGAGACCCGGGTTCGATCACCAGCCCCACATGGCGGCTGAGAGCTGTCTTTAACCCAGTTCCAGGGGAACCACACCCGCTTTGACTCCACAGAATTGCACAACACGGTGCACAAACCACCTACATGCAGACAGTACATTCATACACATAAAAAAAAAAAAAAAGAAAAAAAAAAGAAAACTGACATAAAAAGGGGGCCAATTGTTGATGTGTCAGGGATGCAACCCATTCCACGCAGGGATGAGTGTGACCCCGACTGTCTGTTACAGAGACCTTTTACACTTTTTTTTTTTTTTGGTTTTTTTTTTTACAGAGACTTTTAAAGACAAAAACCACAAACTAGAGGAATTTGATGACATCATGCATACACAATTGCAAGGCTATAGAAACAATGCAAGCAGTGGTGACCTTTAAGCGGATTGGTTGTGTTTGCAGTGTGAAGCCCCTTGGAGAGGAATGGGCTCTTAGGGGGTAGGAAGACACTCCTTAAGAGGCTGGGGAAAGATAGCGGCGTGGTGGCGCATGCCTTTAATCCTAGCACTTGGTGAGGCAGAGGCAGGTGGATCTTGTGATTCAAGGCCGGCCTGGGTTTACAGAGCAGAGTTCTAGGACACTGGGCTACGGGAGACCCTGTCTTTGAAAAGACCAAAAAAAAAAAAAAAAAAAAAAAAAAAATAAAAATAATAAAATAAAGGCTGGGAAAGTTCATCCTGACCTCAGGTAGCTGTGGGAACTAGGAACTCAGGGTGACGTATTCTTGTGGTTAAGGTAGTCATGGGAACCAGGCTTGCTTCAACTAGATAAACTCTTCTGACCTGTCCTACACACCTATATACATGCAGGCTAACACTCCATACATATAAAATAAAAATAAATTTCAAAAAATTTTAAAAGCCTTCCCGGACTGCCATAGGCAGAAATACTCAGGTCCTACCTTCAGACCCTCTTCACTTGCAACCGAGCATTCTAAAGTGTTCCTCATTTCTTCATCCAGTTTGCCATGTGCCAGATACTATCAGGCTGATCACATTGAATTCTGCTAGGGTCTTATGTCTGATACAGTCTTGAGTGGCTGGCATACATAGTACCATGAGTGCTTATGAACATGTGTGTGAAGGCAGAGCAAAGGGTGTTTCTCAATTGTATTTTGGTTTTGAGTTCCTCATTTCTGTTCTTTAAATGTTGTGTATAGGCCAAGCATAGTGGCTCATGGTATGAGGCGCTTTTATTTGGAAGGCTGAGGAAAATCACTGCACATTTAACATCAGCCTATACTACATCCTGAGTTCCAAGCCAGCCTGGGCTACCACATGAGACCTTTTCTCCAAAGTATTCATATAGCCCTGGTGTGATAGTACACAGTTTTGTTTTGTTTTGTTTTGTTTTTTGGTCTTTTTGAGACAAGGTCTCCCTGTGGCCTCAGCTGTCCTGGAACTCACTCTAGACCAGGCTGGCCTTGAACTACAGAGGTCCTCCTGCCTTTGCCTCCAATGCTAGGATTAAAGGTGTGGCCACCACCGACAGTGGTGACCACTTTTTTTTTTTTTTTTTAATTTTTATTTATTTCTCTATGTGTATAATGTACTGTCTGCATGCAGTTTGTGCACCCGTGTCTGCAATGCCCGCAGAGGTCAAAGAGGGTCCTCGGGGGGCTGGAAAGATACAAAGGTTGGACGACACAACTGCTCTTGCAGAGACCCAGGTTCGATCCCCAGCACCCAATGGCGGCTGAGAACCGTCTTTAACTCCAGTTCCAGGGGAATCCGATTTCCTCTTCTGACTCCATGGCATTGCACGACACGGGTGTACAAACCTAAATGCAGCAGTACATTCATACACTACAAAAAATAAATTAAAAAATTTAAAAAAAAATTAAAAAAAAAAAAGAAGAAGGGTCTCAGATCCCCCTAGAACGGAGTTCTCCTGGAATTGAGTTTAAGACGGTTCTCAGCCGCCATGTGGGTGCTGGGGATTGAACCAGGTCTCTATAAGAGCGGTCGGCACTCTTAACCCTAGGGCCATCTCTCAGCCCCAGTGGTGCACACTTTTAATCTCAGCACTCAGCAGATGGATCTCTGTGAGTTAAAGGCCAGCCTGGTCTAAACTGCAAGTTCTGTGCTAGCCAGTGTCACATTTTCAGACTGTGTCTCCAAAAAAACAAAAGAAAAAGTATTTGTGTAATAATTAATGCTGTCAGCCAAGCATGACGACACACACCTGTAATCCCAGCACTCAGGAGTCTGACACACACCTGTAATCCTAGCACTCAGGAGTCTGGAACAGGAGGATCACAAGTTCAAAGTCAACTTGGGATATATATATAATAAGATTCTGTCTCGGGGCTGGAGAGATAGCCTAGCTGTTAAGAGCACGACTGCTGTCTTTGCAGAGGACCCGGGTTCGATCCCAGCACCGTACATGGCGGCTGAGAACGTCTGTAACTCCAATCCAGGAGAACTCCATTCCAGGGAATCCAAGACCTTCTTCTGACCTCCGAGGCATGCACGACACGGGTACACAAACCTACATGCAGACAGTATACCATACACAAACAAAAATAAAAAATAATAAAAAAATTTAAAAAACGAATTAAAAAAAAGACTCTTTCTCACAGGACATGGTGGTGTATGCCTTTAAGGCAGAGGCAGACAAATCTCTGAGTTCCAGGCCAGCTGGACTAAAGAGAAATCCTGTGCCAAAAAAGAAAAAAAAAAAAAAGACTGTCTCAAAATCCTCTCTCCTTGCCTCTGCCTGGGGTTCAGGGGAAGGAATTATCTTTAAGTTTTGTTTTGGATTTTTTTTTTTTTTTTTTGGATTTTCTTTAGCAGTTCTGTGGGTCAAACTCAGCGACTTGGAAACAGCAGAAACTGTTCCACCAACAAACCTCATCCCACTTTGGAGTTTAGTTGATTTATCATGCCATTGTTGTTGTGTGATTATTATTATTATTTTTGGGTCCATTATTTTTTTTTAATTTTATTTATTTCTGTATGTGTGGAATGTACTGTCTGCTTGCAAGTTTGTGCACCGTGTCGTGCAATCTCAGAGGTCAGAAGAGGGCTGTCAGATTCCCCTGGAATGGTAGTTCTCTCTGGAATTGGAGTTTCAGACAGACGGTCTTGGCTGCCATGTGTGGGTGCTGGGATCAAAACCCGGGTCCCTGCAAGGGCGGTCCGGCGCTCCTTAACCGCTAGGCCATCTCTCCCACCCAATATTATTATTTATTATTATTATTATTATTATTAATATTGGTTTCCTTGCCAGCCGGCCTGGAGCTCCCTATGTAGACCAGGCTGGCCTTAAACTCACAGAGATCTGCTTGCCTCTGCCTCCCTAGTGCTGGGATTAAAGGTGTGCACCACCACACCTGGCTAAAAAATTTATTCAAATAAACCTATAGCTGTACTTCACTCTGAAACACTCTGGGCTGTGTGTTGGTTTCCTTTTGTGAATGTGTTCCTTGGGGAGATTTGTAAACACATGGACCACTTGGGTTATAAACTGAGACTACCAAGACCAGGTCCCTATCTAAGGAGAAAAAGAGGGGAATATGGACTCTGCAGAAATGAAGTTTACCACATTGGTTTAAAGAAAGCAGTTCAGGGCTGGAGAGATGGCCTAGCAGGTTAAGATGCCCGACCCGCCTTACAGAGGACCCCAGGGTTCGATCCCAGCACCCACATGGCGGCCAAAAACCGTCTGAAACTCCAAATTCCAGGAGAACTCCCCCCAGTTCCAGGGGAATCCAACACACCTCTTCTGACCTCCGCGGCATTGCACGACATGGGTGCACAAACTACCATGACAGACATTCATACACATATGGAAATAAATTATAATAAAAAAAAAATTAAAGAAAGCATTCAGGGGGCTGGAGAGATGGCTAGCGATTAAGACAACCGACCGCTCTTGCAGAGTACCCGGATTCGATCCCAAGCACCCACATGGCGTCTGAGAAACCGTCTGTAACCAATTCCAGGAGAACCTCCAGCTCCAGGGGAATCTGACACCCTCTTCTACTCCTTGGCATTGCACACGACACAGGTCACAAACCTACATGCAGACAGTACATTCATACACATAAAAATAAATAGATTAATTAATTAATTAATTAATTAATTAAATAAGAACGCAGTTCAGTTCCCTACCAGCTCCCAAATAAGTCAATGTAGAACTGAGGCCCAAGTTTATTTGCTTTTTTTCCCTGGGCACCCACCACCAACCTCCAGGGGTGCTGTCCTCCAGCCATCTCCCAGGTGAGGCACCTCCCCGTTTTACCTGCAGGGAGCAGCAAAGAGAGTGGAGGGACTAGGAACAGTGTTTTCTAGCAATTTATAGGCAAAGGTCTTGCCCAGATAAAAAGATATATAAGTGGCTCTGCAAAGTAAGATGAACATGTTTTCTACAATAGAAAAAGCATGCTTATCGTTTCTAAAATTCTGACCAAAAAAAAATTAGCAGGGCTGGTGGTGCATGCCTTTAATCCTAGCACTTGAGAGGCAGAGGCCAGCCTGGTCTACAGAGTGAGTTCCAGGACAGCTGGGGCTACAGGGAGACCCTGTCTCAAAAAGACCAAAAAAAAAAAAAATCTGAAACACCAGATTTATGGAGGTTGAGCCCAAGGTATCCCCTGGAATTATTTTCACACTTAAAAAATATAACATATTATTATGTTTAATATTTATTTGTTTGTTGTTATTTTATTTATGGTCTTTCTCCCTGTAGCCCCAGCTGTTCCTGGAACCACTCTGCAGACCAGGCTGGCCTTGAACTCACAAAGATCCACCTGCCTCTGGCCTCCCAAGCTAGGATTAAAGGCGTGCACCACCACGCCACGCGATTTATTTTTTTTATGTTTGTATGTACTGTCTGTATGCATGTAGGTTTGGTGCACCCTGTCCTGCAATGCAGCAGAGGTCAAGAAGAGGGTGTTGGATTCCCTGGAACTGAGTTAAAGATGGCTCTCAGCCACCATGTGGGTGGCTGGGGATCAAACCTGGGTCTTCTGCAAAGCAGTTGGCACTCTTAACCACTAGGCCATCTCTCCAGCCCAGTGTTGTTTTGAAATAGCCTGACACTATGGCCTCAAACTTGTGATCTTTCTGTCTCCACACCACAGTGGAGTGCTGGGGTTACAGGGTAGTGCCACCAGATATGCAAAAAGTGTGCAGGGTTTTTTGGGTTTTTTTGTATGTTTTTTGTTTGTGTTTGGAAACAGGATCTTGCTACTTGGCTCAGGCTTGGTATTATAGGTGTGAGCCACCATGCTCCCCCCTTTAAAAGTTTGGTCTTTCTTTCATTCTTTCTTTTGTTCTTTTTCTTTCTATTTTGTCCATTCTTTTCTATTCCTTTCTTCTTTTTCTTTTTTGTTTGTTTTTTTCTTTTTTAAATTTTTATTTATTTCATGTATGGTGTATCAATGTACTGTCCCTTGCATGCAGGTGTTGTTGCACCCTGTCGTGCAATGCCGCGGAAGTCAGAAGAGGTTCGGATTCCCCTGGAAACTGGTTCCCTGGAATTGGAGTTTCAGAGGTTCTCGACCCGCCATGTGGGTGCTGGGGATCGAACCTGGGTCTCCTGTAAGAGCGGTCGGCGCTCTTAAACCGCTAGGCCATCTCTCCAGCCCCATCCTTTTCTTTTTCTTTCCTTCCTTTTCCTTCATCCTTCATTTCTTTCTTTCCTTTTTTTTTTTTTTTTTTTTTTTTTTTTTTTGCTTTTTGAGACAGGGTCTCCCTGGTAGCCCCAGCTGTCCTGGAACTCGCCTTGTAGACCAGGCGGCCTTGAAACTCACAAAATCCGCCGTCTTTCGCCTCCCAGTGCTAGGAATTAAAGGCGTGTGCCACCACGCCCGGCTTTTTTTCTTTCCTTTCATTATTTCTTTCTCTCTTTTCTTCTCCTTTCCTTTGCTCTGTTTTTAAATCGTTTTTTTATTATTTTTTATTAATTTTATTCATTTCTTGTATGTGTATGAATGACTGTCTGCATGCAAGTTTGTGCACCCGTGTCATGCATGCCACGGAGGTCAGAAGAGGGTGTTGGACTCCCCTGGGAACTGGAGGTCTCCTGGAATGGGAGTTTCAGATGGTTTCGGCCGCCTGTGGTGCGGGGGACGAACCCGGGTCCTCTGCAAGAGACAGTTGGCGCTTTAACCACTAGCCCTCTCTCCAGCCCCTTTGTTCTCTCTTTCTTCAATTTAGTTTGCATTTTGTTTTTCTGGCTTGACAGTTTCCCCTAGCTTATTTTTGATTTTTGAATTTTTTTCCCTTTTCACTTTTTTTTTAGAGGGTCTCATGTAACCCAGGTTGGAATTATAGGCAAGTACCAGCACACCCAGTTTAGACAGTGCTGGGGATAGAACTCAGGACTTGATGCATGCTACACAAGCACTTTACCAACTGAGCTATATCTTTAGCCCTCAATTTTCTTATGAATATGAAGATTGGTTTATGCTTATTACAGAAAATTCTGAAACATCCACAATTACATATAAATCATTTGAGAATATTCATCACTAAGTTTTTAGATTTTCTGTTCTTTTGTTTCACTTGGCATCCTTTTGCTCAAATTTCACATTAAGCCTAAGTATGAATTTGAGGATCACCCTGTGTGTAGCAATGCTGTTCCAGCTCTGTCTCCCTCTGTACTACCTGCCTGGGCTCCTTGTCTTCTCAACACCCTGCATCCGGCCATTAGCCCTTATTCATAGCTCTTCAAATCTGCCTTATCCTTGAGCTGTTGGTGCTTTTCAGAAAGTGTTTTTTTTTTTTTTTTTTGTCTTTTCCAGACAGGGTCTCCCTGAGCCCAGCTGTCCTGGAAACTCACTCTGTAGACCAGCAGGCTGGCCTCGAACTCACAAAGATCGCTGCCTGCCCTGCTTCCCAAGTGCTAGGATAAAGGCATGCACCACCATGCCCGCTTCTTTTTTTTTTTTTTTTTTTGCTTATAAAGTTTTTATTTTTAATTTCATCACATAAATCTTTCCAAATGAGTATAGCTATTCCTAATTCCCATGTAAGCTATTGATATTCATCACTTCTTTTTTTTTTTTCTTTTTAGATAGGTCTCCCCTGTAGCCCCAGCTATCCTGGAACTTGCTATGTAGACCAGGCTGACCTTGAACCACAAATATAAATGTGCCTCTGCTTCTTGATGCTGGGATTAAAGGCAAGTGCCACATGCATGCTTGATGTCTTCACTTTTTTTTTTTCTTTTTTGGTCATTTGAGACAGAGTTTCCCTGTAGCTCTGGCTGTCCTGGAACCACTGTATAGACCAGGCTGGCCTTGAACTCACAGAAATCTCTGCCTCCCAAGTGCCAGGATTAAAGGCATGTGCCACCACACCTAGCGATGGCATCACTTCTTACTCTGTGATGAGCAACCTCCCCTGGCTATCCGTAGTCAGGTCCCCTGCCCTCCTAAAACCTGTATTGCTATTAGTCACTCATTTTGACTTGTGATTAGTAGTTCACTTGTCACCCTTTGCCATTGTACCCAAATTTTTTCATGTCTCTAAAACCCAGCAGGGATCACCATGTACTATGGACCCAGAAATGATGAGGAACAAATGACTGACTGGATAAAATCCTAGAGCAGGCATTGCTGGATCAAGTTGCCATATTTTTTTCTCCATGTCATAAAAATTTTATGAAATAAAATCCATACATACTAATTCCTACCACATGTCTTCGCTAAAGTTTCAAGATGAAATCCCATTCAGCAGGGGATCATCATCTATTTCCCCATCCCCCAAGGGATGCAGCTCAGGGTCCACAGCTCTACCTGCTGCATCTCTGTAGTCCTGTCTGCCTTGTCCATCTAGGCTTGAGGCTAGACTTCTCCCTTGTTTCTTAGCTGTACTGTGCCACCCTAGTGCTCTTTACATGTTTTTCACAGCACAGATTTCCAATTTTCTCTGACTTAATTTACTGGGCTCCTAGCAAGCCCAGTACACCAGAGTTTATAAATTAGATGCCATGTTTTCTCAGGATATTTTGTTTGTCTCCGTATACTTGGGACGTTACTTCACCTTTCCTACTTTAGATGAAAAAGACTCAGGTTCAGAAAATTAAACCTGTGCTCACACAGCTAATAAGGGAGATCTAGAATTTAAACTAAAACCTTTCTAACAAAAAGTCTTAATGATGTACCATATTAAAGATGTTTGTAGCTGAGGATAGCTGGCACATGCCGTAATCCCAGCACAAAGGAGATGGAGACAAGAGGATAGATCTTTTTTTTTTTTGGTCTTTTCGAGACAGGGTCTCCCTGTAGCTCCAGCTGCCTGGAACTCGCTATGTAGACCAGGCTGGCCTTGAACTCACAAAGATCCACCTGCCTCTGCTCTCCAAGATGCAGATCTAAAGTTGTGCGCACCACACCAGCAGGATTTTTTTTTAAAATTCAA
>VZQC01010259.1:3206970-3261145 GCA_009823505.1 Rhizomys pruinosus
TTTTTTTTTTTTTTTTTGTCTAGAAAGTTTTTATTTTTAATTTACCATCACATAATCTTTCCAAATGAGTATAGCTATTCCTAATTCCCATGTAAGCTGTATTGATATCATCACTTCTTTTTTTTTTTTCTTTTTAGATAGTGTCTCCCTGTAGCCCCAGCTATCCTGGAACTTGCTATGTAGACCAGGCTGACCTTGAACTCACAAATATAAATGTGCCTCTGCTTCTTGAGTGCTGGGATTAAAGGCAAGTGCCAGCATGCATGCTTGATGTCGTCACTTTTTTTTTTTTCTTTTTTGGTCATTTTGAGACAGAGTTTCCCTGTAGCTCTGGCTGTCCTGGAACTCACTGTATAGACCAGGCTGGCCTTGAACTCACAGAAATCTGCCTCCCAAGTGCCAGGATTAAAGGCATGTGCCACCACACCTAGCGATGGCATCACTTCTTACTCTGTGATGAGCAACCTCCCCTGGCTATCCGTAGTCAGGTCCCCTGCCCTCCTAAAACCTGTATTGCTATTAGTCACTCATTTTGACTTGTGATTAGTAGTTCACTTGTCACCCTTTGCCATTGTACCCAAATTTTTTCATGTCTCTAAAACCCAGCAGGGATCACCATGTACTATGGACCCAGAAATGATGAGGAACAAATGACTGACTGGATAAAATCCTAGAGCAGGCATTGCTGGATCAAGTTGCCATATTTTTTTCTCCATGTCATAAGAATTTTATGAAATAAAATCCATACATACTAATTCCTACCACATGTCTCTGCTAAAGTTTCAAGATGAAATCCCATTCAGCAGGGGATCATCATCTATTTCCCCATCCCCCAAGGGATGCAGCTCAGGGTCCACAGCTCTACCTGCTGCATCTCTGTAGTCCTGTCTGCCTTGTCCATCTAGGCTTGAGGCTAGACTTCTCCCTTGTTTCTTAGCTGTACTGTGCCACCCTAGTGCTCTTTACATGTTTTTCACAGCACAGATTTCCAATTTTCTCTGACTTAATTTACTGGGCTCCTAGCAAGCCCAGTACACCAGAGTTTATAAATTAGATGCCATGTTTTCTCAGGATATTTTGTTTGTCTCCGTATACTTGGGACGTTACTTCACCTTTCCTACTTTAGATGAAAAAGACTCAGGTTCAGAAAAGTTAAACCTGTGCTCACACAGCTAATAAGGGAGATCTAGAATTTAAACTAAAACCTTTCTAACAAAAAGTCTTAATGATGTACCATATTAAAGATGTTTGTAGCTGAGTATGCTGGCACATGCCTGTAATCCCAGCACAAAGGAGATGGAGACAAGAGGATCTTTTTTTTTTTTTGGTCTTTTCGAGACAGGGTCTCCCTGTAGCTCCAGCTGTCCTGGAACTCGCTATGTAGACCAGGCTGGCCTTGAACTCACAAAGATCCACCTGCCTCTGCCTCCCAAGTGCTAGGATCAAAGTTGTGCGCCACCACACCAGGCAAGGATCTTTTTTTAAAATTCATTATTTTTTTTATGTGTATGAGTGTACTCTCTGCATGTAGGTTGGTGAGCTTGTGTCGTGCAATGCCGCAGAAGTCAGAAGAGGGTGTTGGATTCCCCTGGAACTGGAGTTAAAGACGGTTCTTAGCCACCATGTGGGTACTGGGAATCGAACCCGGGTCCTCTGCAAGAGCAGTCAGTGCTCTTAACTGCTTAGCCATCTCTCCAGCCCCGAGACAGGAGGATCTTAAGGCCAGCATAAGTTACATAGTAAGACCCTAAACGTGTGTGCACACATGCTTGTTCAAATGCATTTATGCATGCATGTGGGGGGGGTTCATGAATACAGAAGAACATTAAGAAAGGGAGAGGGGCTGGAGAAATGGCTCAGCAGTTAAGAGCACTGACTGCTTTTGTAGAAGACCCAGGTTCGATTCCCAGCACCCACATGGTGCCTAAGAACTGTCTTTAGTGCCGGGTGTGGTGGCTCACACCTTTAATCCAAGCACTCAGGAGGCAGAGGCAGAGGCAGAGGCAGAGGCAGAGGCAGAGGCAGGCAGATCTCTGTGAGCTCCAGGCAAGCTGGGACTAAAGGAAGACCTTGTCTCAAAAATACAAAGAAAAAAAAAAGGGAGAGACTAGGGATACAACTCAGTGGTAGAATGCTTGCCTAGCATGTATGAGATTCTGAGTTCAATCCCCAGGAATTCCAAAAAGGGAGGAAGGGAGTAATGTTGCCATAGTAATCCCAGATGTCCCTCCTTGAAGCCCTTTCAGTTTTCCATGGGTGGCCACCTGTCCCCATGGCCCACATACACCAGTGGCCAGACGATCCTACATAACCGAAAGCACTGTACAGATGACTGCCGGAAGAGAACCAAGTAAGTCGGTCAGCCTGATGGGGTATGGGCTGGTCTAGATAAGGCATTGGTCAGGATATATAGTTCCGTGGCATTTGCTACACCAGACCAAGAGTGCAAGGAGGGGTTCTGATAACATCTCAGTCTACCATCCTCTGCAGTAGCTGGCAGCAGCAGCAACCCCTGGGCGTTTCCAAGCCCAGATATCTGGAGCAACTAGAGAACTACCTACGCAAGGAGCTCCTCCTGCTGGACCTGAGCACGGATTCTGCACAAGAGCTGAGGCTGCAGGTCAGAGCAACAAACGAAACATGTCAACAGTGGAAAGAGACTTCACCCATCCTACCTGAATATCTCAGACCCTCACAGGGGGAGTGGCCTGTCTTCTGACTCTGCTTACCTGATTTTGTTCAGTTTTGTTTTGTTTGAGACAGAGTTTCATTATGTAGCCCTAACTGACCTGAACTATGTAGACCAGGCTGGCTTTTAACTCATGAAGATCCATTTGCCTCTGCCTCTGCTGGGACTAAAGGCGTGTCCCACCACACCTGGCAGTTCTACTTAACTGAAGAGAAGATGCCCAGTGATGAAGCCACTCATCTGGTGGCAACAACTAAGAGACAGAGTAAAAATGAAGTATCAGCCTAGATGCAATCTAGATTCTCATATATATTGGAGAGGGACTCAGATAGGAATGACAGGGAATGCCTGATTTCTGTCCTAGTCATGTCTGAGCCCTAGCTATGTTCCAGGCTCTGGGTACACTGCAATCCCAGCACTCATGAGAGGCAGAGGCACGGGGATCTCCCTGAGTTCAAGGCCAGCCTAGTCAAAAACATAAATAAATTTTTAATTTTTTGTTATATATATATATATATATATATATATATTTGTACAAGAATAAATAAATTTTTTAGCTGGGCTTGGTGGCATGCACCTTTAACCCCAGAGCTTGGAAAGCAGAGGCAGGCAGATATCTGTGAGGTCAAGGCTAGCCTGGCCTACTTAAGAGAGTTTCAGGACAGCTGGGGCTACAGGGAGACCCTGTCTCAAAAGACAAAAAAAAAAAAAAATTAAAAATGAATTTATATAAAAAGAGACCTTCACTTCTCATCTAGGTGCACCCTCACCCCCCCCAAAAAAAAAATCTGTTTGGAGGTTGGGAAATGTCTCAGCCAGTAAAGAGCCTACCAGACAAGCATGAGGACCTGAGTTTGGATTCCCGGCACCCATGTAAGAAGCATTTGTAAGCCAAGTGCTAGGAGGGAGGGTGATCAGAAACAAGCAGATCCCTGGAGCTCATTGGCCAGCTAGCCTAGCCAATCAGTGGGCACCCCATCTCAAAAAAAATAAGGTAAGCTGGGAGTGATGGTGCATACCTTTAATCATAGCACCAGGGAGGCAGAGGCAGAGGCAGGCAGATCTCTTCATTTGAGACTAGCCTGGGTTATGTAGCAAGTTCCAATCCACCGAGGAGTGGACTGGACATAGTGAGACCCTGTCTCAAAAAAATAAAGGTGGAAAGCAATTGAAGAACATACTTGATGTGGACCTCTGTGCTCCACAGCACATGTACACAAATGAATACACACCTGCACACACACACAAATATGTATATATACCATATATACATACACAGAATACTTTTCTGTAGCTAAATTGGACAGAACACACCTCTACTTTGTGTTTTGTTTTTTGGGGGGGTTCTTTTCGAGACAGGGTCTCCCTGTAGTCCCAGCTGTCCTGGAACTCACTCTGGAGACCAGGCTGGCCTTGAACTCACAAAGATCTGCCTGCCTCTGCCTCCCAAATGCTAGGATTAAAGGCCTGCGCCACCACACCCGGCCACACCTCTACTTTGAGATCAGAGCATGAGGGTAGAACCTTCATGTCCTACTCCCACAGGGATCTGGCATGGGATGAGGCTGCACAGGAGAGGCTAATAGATGCAGGATCTGGAAGGCAAGAAGTGGTCTTTCTATGGAGTCAAAAAGGAACTTGGGGGGAGGCTGGAAAGATGGCTCAGTGGTTAAGAACACTGACTGCTCTTGCAGAGGACCTGGGTTCAATTCCCAGGACCCACATGGCAGCTAAGAACGGTCTTTAGTGCTGGGCATGGTGGCGCATGCCTTTAATCCCAGCACTCAGGAGGCAGAGGCAGACAGATCTCTGTGAGTTCAAGGCCAGCCTGGTCTACAGAGTGAACTCCAGGACAGCTGGAGCTAAAGGGAGACCCTATCTCAAAAATACCAAAAAAAAAAAAAAAAAAAAAAAGGAACTTGGGTAAAATGTAAAATGGCAGATTTGGTCTAGAGTGGTTTACTAGGCCTCAGAGTTGGCACCAGGAGAAGCCTCTATAGATATCCCTTTTTCTCACCTCCATGGAGCTTAGAAGTGGATGGTACTTGGCCAGACATAAGTTACCTGGCAGCCTCAAATGGGAATACTTCTCAGGGTTCATGTGGGAGCCCTCTCAGGGTGGCAAGGTGCCACCAAGGGGGGCAGTTATGAGCAAGGAAATGATAGGTACTTTTTTTCTTGCCAGCCTTACAGGGAGACCTTTGAGTTCTTCATAGAGGATTTCAAGACTTATAAGCCACTGTTATCCTCCATCAAGAATGCATATGAGGTGATGCTGGGTAAGAATGCAGCTTCTTCTTTCTGAGTTCAAACTGGATTGAGCACAGAGTATACTATTTTAACTTTCTGGGTCTCCACAGCAGTAACTCATCTTTTATGCTTTGGGTATGCTTTATCCCATGCTATCCTTTAGAAGGATAGTGGGACAATCTGTAGTCAATAGAGAGAATCCCAGGAAAGTAAGCCCTTTGGGGAAATGAGGAGGCTCCCCTATCCAGTTCGAGTAATGGTAAGCAAGCTGCAGCTGCAGCACTGAAAGCTTAAGAGTAAGGGTATGTTGCCGGGCGTGGTGGCGCACGCCTTTAATCCTAGCACTTGGGAGGCAGAGGCAGGTGGATCTTTGTGAGTTCAAGGCCAGCCTGGTCTACAGAGTGAGTGCCAGGACGGCTGGGACTACAGGGAGATCCTGTCTCCAAAAAGGACCCCAAAAAAAAAAAAAAAAAAAAGAGAGTAAGGGTATGGAAGAGCTCCCAACCTTCACCTGGACTCAGCCCCCGGTTTGGCTGGAGTTTGGACCTAGAGCCTCACATGATAGGCAAGCACAGAGCTATGAGGCTCAGCTCCTGATCCCCACAAGTGTGGGAAGGCCCAAAGCAGGTGACATGGGGTGTGTTTGTGTGTGTGTGTGTGTGTGTGTGTGTGTGTGTTATATGTACGTGTCTATCTTGGGGCTGAAGGGATGGCTCATTGCCTTTTGTTTTGTTGTTGTTTTTGTCTTTTTGAAACAGGGTCTCCCTGTAGCTCCAGCTATGCTGGAACTCACTCTGTAGACCAGGCTGGCCTTGAACTCAGGGAGATCCCCCTGCCTCTGCCTCCCAAGTGCTAGGATTCAAGGTGTGCACCACAATGCCTGGCTAGCACTGGCTACTTTTATAGAGGACCTGGATTTGATTCCCAGCACACACATGGCATCTAACAACTGTCCATATTTCCAGTTCCAGGGGATCTGAAACCTTTTTCTGGCCTCTATTGTCTTTGCACACATGTGGTGGACTTATATACATATAGGCAAAATACACACCTAACAAAAATTTAAAGATAGCTGGATATCTTTAGATGTAGCCCTGGCTGCCCTGGAACTCACTATATAGACCAAACTAGCCTCAAACTCAGAGATTTGCCTGCCTCTGCCTCCCTAGTGCTGGGAGGCATACATGACAAAACCTAGCCTAGCCAGGGAACAAGGTATGCATACCCTCTTTGCAAGTGATAGTCACTCACCCATGACCTTAGGATCTATGATTCCTGGCCATTTGTTCTCCAAAGCCTCCCATGGGTTTTCCTACCTGTCCTTGTTTAGCCCACCAAAGGGAGACAATTCGGGCTCTGGAACCCCTGAAGGCCAAGATTGTCACTATGAATGAGGACTGTAATGAGAGGATTGTAGCCATGAAGGCTGAGGAGAGATACGAAATCTCTGTGCTGAAGAAAGAGAAGATGAATTTGCTAAAACTCATTGACAAAAAGAATGAGGAGAAGGTTTCATTGCAGAGTGAGGTAAATGAAATTGGTATGCTGAATAAGCCCCCAAGTTCCTGTTCTACCGGATCCTGGGGATGTTTCATGAGTACCAAGAAACCCCTAACCCCATCCACCCTTCTTCCTGGAATGGCACAGCCATAACCATCCCCAACAGCCCCTAGTGTCTCCACTCTGCCCTGCTGCTGTGCTCAGCATAGGGCTCAATGTGGCCTCAAAGTGCCAGCAAACTTTCTCCACAGGTTGAAGCACCAGCACCTTGCTAGGTTCTCAGGAATGGCCACTTTTTTGTTCCTAAGCCAAGGGGACCACCCAGCACCCAAAACACCCCGTGGTGACTAGCTGCCAACAGGGGTACAAAGAAAGGCACTGACTGTACAGTCGCTTTTCCTGAAGGTGTCTAAACTGAGGAAGAACTTGGCTGAGGAGTACCTGCGCTACCTTACGGAGCGAGATGCCCGTAAGATCCTTATTGGGGACTTGAATGAGCTGCGGTACCAGCGGGAGGACATGTCACTAGCTCAGTCTCCAGGTACCCAGACCCAGAAATGTTCCTCTTTCTTGGGGGGGGGGGGCGGGACTGAAATCTGTCCCTTACCATTAACCCTGTCCACGCTCCCGTGTCTATACTTGACAGATGTCCCTGTCACTAACTGGGGCTGTGGATCTTTTGAGCTACAATGAGAACCAGAGAATTAAGTAAAGACAATGCTGGCAGTTAAGACTCCCTATGGCTGGAGAGACTTGGCACTATGTCTTGGGCTTCTCTACTTAAGCCTGGATCCCTAGGATAGTGATGCTGTGGACCCAGAGAATCCTAGAGAGGTCAAAAAGACCTTGGGTATTCCCCCAAAGTATACTCAACCCAGCCTTGGGTCAAGTCCCAGAGCCAGTGTGACACAAACTGGTGGGCCCCTGGCAGGTGTTTGGGGCGAGGACCCTGTGAAGCTTGCACTGGCTCTGAAGATGACACGGCAAGACCTGACCCGCACACAGATGGAGCTTAACACCATGAAGGCCAACTTTGGAGATGTAGTACCCAGGAGAGACTTTGAGATGCAAGAGAAGACCAACAAGGTCCTTCAGGAGCAGGTGCTGATGGGCAGGCAGAATTGGGCATGGTAGGGCATGGTCAGGTAGATGGGTAGCTATGACCAATTGCCTTACCTGCAGCTGGACAGCCTGAGGGCTGACTATGAAGAAATCCGAAAAGAGCACGAGTTTCTACTGCAGCTGCACATGACCACCCTGAAGGAGCGGGACCAGTACTATACTGAGTTGCAGGATATCGAGCGCACTTCCACCCCACGGCCTGACTGGACCAAATGTGAAGGTAATCATAGTTCTAGGGACCCCAAAGCCTGCTGAAGGGTGTGGCAGGATTCTAGCTCTCACACCACCTACAGGTATCCTGGCAGGGGGCCCAGAACGCTGGCAAATGCTGGCTGAGGGGAAGAACAGTGACCAGCTGGTGGATGTGCTCCTGGAGGAGATTGGCGCTGGTCTGCTTCGGGAGAAAGACTTCTTCAGTGGCCTGGTAGGGGAGTCCCTGAGCCAGAGGCTTGAGTCCAGAGTCAGAATACATTCCCAATGTTGCTGAGACTTAAGCTTCTAGGGGAACCATCTGAGGGTCTTCTGTTTGGGA
Organism: Rhizomys pruinosus; assembly: GCA_009823505.1. Classification (NCBI taxonomy): domain Eukaryota; kingdom Metazoa; phylum Chordata; class Mammalia; order Rodentia; family Spalacidae; genus Rhizomys; species Rhizomys pruinosus. Next base: position 3,215,064 of record VZQC01010259.1, read on the forward strand.
AGAAACAGAGAGGTCCAGACATGAGCTGAGGGCTGTCTTTCAGGGCTATGGAGAGGATGTACCCTCCTTCCTTCAGTTTGACGGCACCGTGGAAAACAAGAGGCCGAACAAGAAAGAGGTGGTAAATCTCCTTAAGGATGCCTGGAAGGAGCGTTTTGCAGAGGAGCAGGTCAGCTCTCAACACTTATGGTGCAGTGTCTCTGTGTGGCAGTCAGATCCAGAGTCCTCTAGGAAGTGGGGAAGAGACCGCGTGAGCCTGGCAGGCTGACCAAGCATTCCCCTCACCCTACAGAAAGAATTATTCACAGATTTCTACCTTAATTTCCTGGAGCGTCGTTTTGGGATCAACGACGCCATGGCCTGGGCTTACACTATTTTTGAAAATATCAAGCTCTTCCGCTCCAGTGAGGTCATGAGTCAGTTCTATGCAATCTTGACGGGAAAGGTAAGCTTGGACCCAGCCCCTACCTGCCCCACTCAGTGAAACAGAAGGAGCTTTTGTCTCCAGCACAGCACAGCACAGCACAGCTCTGCCTCCATCACCCTAGAAAGCATGTAAGTAAATACTTCTCTCTTTGTAGATGACAGAGAGTGTATACATCAACCAAAAGGAGACACAAGCCCATCTACTGAAGGAGATGATAAATGCTGACAGTCAGAATGAAGGGTTAATAAACATGGATCAATTGAGGTAAGACCCAGTCAACCACACCAAACTCCAGCTTAACATCTTGGGTGGCCAGGTTCTCAGGTGTGCACGAAAAAAGGGGGAACCTCAAAGGATGGGCCAGGCCTCAAGGCCTGCTATCCTTATCAAGTATGGGGACATATGCCTATAGTGCCACACTTGAGAGGTAAAAGCAGGAGGAAAGTCATTGAGTTCTAGGCCAGCCTAGCACAAAACCCCATCTCAGAACAAGGCCTGGGAGGTAGCTCAGGAGTCAAGAACACTTGGTGTGCTTCCAAAGGACCCAGGTTCATCTCCTGGAATCTACATGGCAAATATGTTGTCCTCTTCCGGGCTTCACAGGCACTACACACATACCAGTAAACAATCAAAACACTTGTAGAAATGAAAAATAATTAAAAAAATACTTTTTATGCCGGGCATGGTGACACATGCCTTTAATCCCTAGCACTCAGGAGGCAGAGACAGGTGGATCTCTGTGAGTTCAAGGCCGGCCTGGTCTACACCGTTAGCTCCCTGCCAGCTGGGACTAAAGGAAGGGAGATCCTGTCTCAAAAAGACCATATATATATATATATATATATATAATTAGGTGGGGTGTCATGGCACATACCTTTAATCCCAGCACTCAGGGGGCAGAGGCAGGTGGATCTCTGAGTTTGAGGGCAGCCTGATCTACAGACAGAGTTCCAGGACAAGACAGGGTCTCCCTGTAGCCCCAACTGTCCTGGACCTCACTCTGTAGACCAGGCTGGCCTTGAACTCACAAAGATCCGCCTGCCTCTGCCTCCCAAGTGCTAGGATTAAAGGCGTGCACCACCACGCCCGGCTGGAAGATCTTATCTTAAAAAGACCGAAAAAATAGTATGTCTATATCAGAGGGCAGGTGTCTGATGAGATGGCTCAGTGCACCCAGGTTCAATTCCCATCACCCATATGGCAGCTAACAACTGTCCATAACTCCAGCTCCAAGGGATCCGACACCCTCTTCTGACTCCCATGGGCATTGCATGACTTGTGTGTGAGTGTATAATAAATAAGCCTGGGCATGGTGGCACATGCCTTACTCCCAGCACTTGGGAGGCAGAGGCAGGTGGATCTCTGTGAGTTCAAGAGGCTTAGGAAGGTGGTGGCAAGCTTCAGCTGGGCCTGTCAGCCTCCTGTTTCTCCTGTAGCACTATCATCAAGAACACCTTTCCTCTCAAGAAGGAAGACCAAATTCAGGAGCTGATGGAGGCAGCAGGCTGGACTCCTGACGTCAGCGGTACAAGTGTGCTCAACTACCGCTTATTGTTTGCTGAGGTGGGTGGAGACCCAGAACTTGGCCAAGCCCTTCCCTAGTCTTGTTTAAACTCCAGTCAATATGGCCTCACTCTGCCTTCCCCCATATCCCACCCTCTAGGATGAGGAGGGCCAGAGTGAGCTCTTTGTGCAAAAGCTGTGGAAACAGTATGACAGTGAAAAGGAAGCATACTTAAAAGACCTAAAGCAGGATCTGGACATGGATCCGTGAGTGACCCTGGGTCCCAGTCCCACTCAGCCATTGGCAAGTCCCACAGGCAGGGCAAGTTTCCATAGGATAGCATTTCAGGCAAGTGTGATTTGTGCTGAGCATTATAAACTACTCAAGCCCAATAGAAAGGTGGGCACCTCAGAGCCGGGGGTCTAGAGAGGATCGTTCGAGTCTGAAAGCTCCTTCTCTTCATTGTGGGGCAGAAAAGATGAGGTAACTCTATTGAAGCTGCGTGGGGCCCTGATGAACATTGACCCCAGCCTGGACAAACAGACTTTGAGTGCCTACCTGAGCCAGGCCTTTCAGCTCCCTGTGTCAGAACTGCCATTGGAGGATGATGAGAAGCAGCAAGAAATTGTGATAAAGTTCCAGACTGCACTTGACCACCTTCGGATAGCAGACACCAAGCGTGTAGGACCTCGAGAGCTAGAGCCAGCAAGCTAGAGCCCTGTGGGCAGCTTCAATACTCTAAATGCTGCTAAATGAAATTTTTTTGTATAAAACTCTTTATTTGAACTCATTCTGTTTTCCAGGCTGTGCTGGGAAGTCAAGTGTGGGAGTGGTGGGAAAGGTGGGTCTGGGCTGGCCCCAGGATATGCACCAAAAAGCAAAACAATCCATTTGTGAGACTTTCTTGATGCTAGAAGATGGGGAGACCTTGAAGATTATGTGGGGCCAAAAGCCCAAAGTGGAATCAGGACAAGGTTCAGCGCCAGCCACTACTGGGCAGGGAGGACAGAATTGCCAGTGAATGCGCAGGGGATAAGCAGCTGCCGGTACTCCAAGGGCAGGTGCCGCTCCACAAGCACATGCAACGATACTTGATCAGTGACTAGGCCCTGCCTGCATTAGAGGAAAAGAGGGTCAGCCAGAATCAGCAACAGCACTCCCATACCCAGCCTCCCTTTTCTGCCCACTCACCGTCGCATCAGCAGTTCCAAGTCCTCTAGCTTCACAGTTTTACGCCCAGCATGTGCAGCAAACACCTCCAGGTCATTACAAAGATGCTGGAAATACTTGTCTAGGCTGCCATGAAGGTTGGCATAGAACAAATTAAACAGTCTGTTTATAACTTAACAGGCTCCTCTACCAACTCAGGTGCCTAAGACTCACCACTTCTCCACGATCTCAAGAGCTTTCTTCTCCATGGGCATCTTAGCATAGAAGCTAAAGAGTTTTGCATAGTGGCTCAGTCCAGCCTTATAGGGATCTTGGTGGTACCTAGGGCCTGCAGTTCGGGGCCTGGAAGGAGACCTAGCTGGGATAGACTCCAGAGGCTCTGAAGATAAGCTGAGAACAGGAGTAGACAGAGGTGACTAACTACTGCTTGGGGACGCCCCTATTTAAGGACGAATTCTGCTGGTTCCTGGGTAAACTGGGACACACAGTTCTTTAGTTAGCCTGAACCAAAAGTTGTAAGAATCTATTGAGGAGCAGTTTGGTAAAGGGGCCATGCAGAACCTGTCTTCCCCTGGAACCCTGAACCTCTAGTCTGGACCAAAACATCCTAGTCTAGCCTCAACATATATGATGGCATTTGCTCAAGCCTATAACCCTCAGCCCTTAGAATAGTCTCTCGCCCCAGGAATCTACCACTGTCTGTACCAAGCCCACTATTTCCTCAAGGACGCCTTCTATGACTATATACTGACCTAGGTACTTCCCCTCACCCAGCCACCTCTAAAGCCCTGGAGGCAGGCACCAGGATGCCAGATAATGCTATTGGGAAGCACCTCCCAGCCAAGCTTGAGCTATTGTGCTTGGCAATCACCTGTGTATCTATGAGGAGTTGAATGTGCATGATACCAACCTCAGGACATTCCCCCTGCCCAGGGTCATGGGTTCTTACACTGGAACACCAGGTGTTGGTGCTGGCTTAAGAAACTGATGTGATTGCTTGGCCTTGAGTAAGTCAGGGGTGCTGGAGGTCAATTCGGGCCTTTCTGCAGTTAAAAGGACAGTTACAGGGGTTTCAGGTTTGACTGTCTCATCCAACTGTGCAGGTCTAGCCTCCTTTTCTTAATTCTCAAGGACATAAAAAGCTCTAGTCAAGCAAGTACCCCTCAGAATAGCCCTGGCCCAATACCACCAGTTTCCACACAACCCAAGCAAGCTTCTTCTGTATAACAGGACCTGAATACAGCCAGCAATACTCACCCGCTGATCCCTGCACTAGCCTTCTTACCTGGCCTGCCAGAAGTATCCTCATCCTCTGAAGATTCTTCTGACTCTCTAGCTTCTACAGCCTTCTGGGATTCCTCTGCCTCTGTCATCTCTGGAGGTTGAGGCTGTATCTCTGAGCAGGGCAAAAATAGAGTAGCAAAGCCAGTCCCATGCTTAGTGAGGAAAGACCAAGCCAGAGGCAGCATTGGGGCCCTGATTTGGTATCTCCTGGCCCAATACTGACTCGGCTCTTAGGTAGAGAAAGAACTCCTAACCAGGAAGCTCTGGGAAGCTCTGGGGCACACATAAGGGCTAGAAGAGGGAAATCTACCGATGCTAACTCCCACCCAGGCTAAGCCTGGCTCCAGGCTGACTGCCCCTCATACTCACTGTGGCTTTGCAGCCCAGGCCCAGTGCTCCGTGTCCTGTGAGCCACATCTATTTCCATGTCTTCACTCCCATTGTGAGAGGGGCAGGGTAGGGAGGAATGCACACGGGGAGAACAGCCAACCAAGGGCTGTGAGAAGGGTTGGGTGTCCTCCAACACTATGTCCGTTGGCAGAGTAGCAACATGGGTTCTAGGGCTGTCTCCTGGAGATCAAGAGCCAGCTAACACTCAGTGTGTTCCAAGCCCATCTGCTGATGCCCAGAGCTGCCAGGCCCCAGCCAACAGACCTCAATGGTCTTCTCTGCCTGAATGGCTTCCAGAATGAGATGACATACCTTGTAAGCCTTATCTCTTTCATAGCCATCCTTATTTAACCTTCCTGCTTCTTGATCTAACATTCCCAGGCTTCTACAACTTGCTGTACCTCATCTCCCCACAACTGTTTACCCATGCCTCAACTGTCTACTTCTCCCTCTAAGCAGAACTTTCTTCAGACATTGGTAGACTTGTCTTCTGGAATCAAGATCCCAAGTTAGCTCTAACTGATCATGAAACCTAGTCTTTTTCAAGCTTCCAACAAGCTCTGGCCACCACACCCCTTTTCTTTTACTTTCAGCCCTGTAGCTGAAGAATATGAAGTAAAGAAGAAACAGAGACACTAAGAATGGACCCCACCAAGGCTAGTAAAAAGCAGAAACTCCTAACAGACTACTAGCCAGGCTCATACATTGTCCCAGACCTCACCAAAAGGACAGCAACCCTGAACTCAGCAGTGCCTCCTGTCTGTCACATGGTGGTAGCCTTCTGCAAAAGCTAGAGGAAAAAATTTCAACCTGACCTGGAGGAGCTGAGGCCAAGGAATTATCTTGCAGATCCTGTAAAAGGGCACCAACATCAACAGCCCGGCGGGTTGGGGGTCTTCGAGCCAAACCAGGTTTCTTCACTGACTGTGGCTGAAGAGGTGTAGCAAAGGTCAGGTTGAGGGAGCTATTAAGAGGGAAGGAGACACAAGGAATGCCTGAGGCCCAGGTTCCCCAAAAGACTCTCCCATATGTCCTGTGGCTCTCATTGCTTAGAATGTGGCCACCATCCTATGAGGCTAAAACTAGCAAAGAGTAGTATGGCCAGATTCCATCAGTCAACACCTCCCTCAAGCCTCTTTGCTCAAACCCCAGAACAGGGGAGAGTACCTGGTGAGAGATGAGACATCAGCATTCCCAAGTGGCTCTGTCAGAACCGTCAAGAAAACATAAAAGAACAAATCATGCTATGTTAACCAGGCCTATGAAAGCTCTCTCAGGTTTTGAGGCCAAGGACAACGACAGGTATGTTCTAGCCCTCACCTTGGGAGAGAGTCAACCCCTCATTCACTTCCTGCTGAAATACCGACAATCTCAGCCTTTGCTTCCTTTTCCCAGGGGCTGGTAAAAATGGTGCCAGGGTTGTGGAGGGCTTCAGTTCAGGAAGTTGCAGCTCCAGGCTATAAGGATGGAGTTTATCTTAGACACGCCAGAAAACCCAATTTCAGCTGATGGGGCCCCCAAAAGATAGCTCAGTCTATGACGTTCACTGTTACCTGCCTCGACTGCTTTCCCGTCTGGAGGACTGGACCACCACAGGTACCCCTACTGGCTTTCCCACTGAGTCTGGCATCACCATGGAAGATTCTGGGGCTGTAGAAATATAAAGAAGAGGGTAGGGCTGGCAGAGAGCGGTACCATAGGACTGGCTGTTGAACTAGCACCTATTTTGACTGGCAGGGCAGTGCCCACTTACCAGTTAGTAAGATATTCTTCAGCATAGTCCGGGGTGTCTGTTCCTCCAGGCGCCCACTGGGTTGAACATGGGCCAATCTGCTAACTGACTATGGATGAAAACATTACCAGTCTGTTCTTTTGCCTTTAGAGTTCCTCAAGTTAGGCTTCAGGGCAGAAATAGATTTTAGTAGGACCCCATGAAGGCAGCTGGGACCCTACAGTGGGACCCTATAGTGGGCTGGATACTTACTCTGGCTCCATGGGAACACCTTCTAGTAGTTATCTTTGTTTGGCTATTCAACCTCTTGGAGGAAGGTGTTTCAAGAAAGGTTCTTTGGGCTCTGAGAATTACATAGGGAGTTTGGGTCAGGGGCTAGAGGATCCAGATACATGTTTTTACCAGGGGTCTTAGTCTAAATAAAGCTCTTTTCCCTTAGGGACAGGAACCCAGAAACCACATGTACTTTCCACAATTATTCCTGACCTTGTCAACAGGAAGTAGATGAAGACTAGCCCTGACAAACCAGAAGAGAGGGAATGTGATTGATCTAGCAAAGAGGCTGAGGAGAGATTCAGAGAGGTGACTCTAGTAGAACAATAAAAAATAGGGCCAGGATTGGTGGTGCATGTCTTTAATTCCACCCCTCAGGAGGCAGAGGCAAATGGATCTCTGTGAGTTCCAGGCCACATGGGGCTACAGGGAGACCCTGTCTCAAAAAAAAAAAAAAAAAAAGTTGGGGTCAGTTACATGGATAAGAGAACAAATTGAAAAGTATCCATTCCACATATTACAGTAACAGTCCGGGGACTGCTCTTGCAGAGGACCTGGGTTCGATTCCCAGCACCCACATGGTAGCTAAGAACTGCCTTTAAGCTGGGTGTGGTGGCACAAGTCTTTAATCCTAGCACTTGGGAGGCAGGTGGATTTCTGTGAGTTCAAGGCCAGCCTGATCTACAGAGTGAATTGTAGGCCAGCTGGGGCTAGAGCGATACCAGTCTCAAAAAAGACAAAAATAAATAAATAAATAAAATAAAGTAACAATCCAAGTAGGAAATCTTAAGTATTTTGGGGGCTGGCTCAGTGGTTAAGAGCACCAACTGCTCTTCCAGAGGACTTGGGTTCGATTCCCAGCACCCACATGATGGCTAAGAATCTTGTCTTTAACTCCAGTTCCAGGGGAATCCAACGACAACGCCCTCTTCTGACCTTCAAGGCATTGCACAACACAAGTGCACCAACCTACATGCAGACAATACACTCAAAATAATAATAATAAAAAAATAAGTCACAGGAAAAAAATTTTGAAAAAAAAAATTTTAACTTAAATTTTTAAATTATTTTTATTTGATGTGTATGACTATATTGCTTGCATGTATTTAAGAGCACCCATGTGGTGCAGTGACCTCAGAGGTCAGAAGATGGTATTGGATCCCCTGGAACTGGAGTCACAGATGGTTAGTAATCACCAGGTAGGTGCTGAGAATCAAACCCAGGCCCCCTGTAAGATTGGGCAGTGCTCTTAACTGAGCCAGCTCTCCAACCCAGAGTATTTTTTTTTTTTTTTTTTGTTTTTTTCGAGACAGGGTCTCCCTGTAGCCCCAGCTGTCCTGGAACTCACTCTGTAGACCAGGCTGGCCTTGAACTCACAAAGGCCAGCCTGCCTCTACCTCCCAAGTGCTAGGATTAAAGGCGTGCGCCACCACACCCAGCTGGTGACCAACACATTCTATTTGGGCCATTCTAGCCCTACTTTTCCCAGTCCAATCTCAGAACTACATAAATGTTCCCCAGGCACAGCTACTCTAAAACACATCCTAGCTGGGCGTGGTGGTGCACGCCTTTAATCCTAGCACTTGGGAGGCAGAGGCAGGCGGATCTTTGTGAGTTCAAGGCCAGCCTGGTCTGCAGAGTAAGTTCCAGGACAGCTGGGACTACAGGGAGACCCTGTCTCGAAAAGACCAAAAAAATAAATAATAATAATAAAATAAAACACATCCTGAGGGGCCAGCAAGATGGCTCAGTGGGTAAAAAGCACTGCTGCCAAGCCAGGCTACCTGAGTTCAATCCCTGGGACCCACATGGCAGGAGAACCAATTCCTACAAGCTATCCTCTGACCGCCACACATTATAACATGGGAACATACAACTTCATGCACAAACAAAAAGTAAATAAAAATGGATCCTGAACAAGCAAGAGATCTGTGATCTCAGCTACTAGGTAGACTGAGGCAGGAGGATGGCAAGTTCAGGGTCTGCATGAGCTACAGAATTTCAAGACCCATCTAGGCCACTTTGTGAGAACCTCTCCCAGAATAAATGCAAAAAGAGCTGGAGATGTAGCCCAGGGCGAAGGTGCCTAGTATGCACAAAGTCCTAGGTTCAATCTCTAGTATCACAGAGAAAGAGAAACAAACACCTTATTATTATTGGTCTTTTTTGAGACAGGGTCTCCCTTTAGCCCAAGCTGGCCTGGAACTCACTATGTAGACCAGGCTGGCCTTGAACTCTCGGAGCCTCCTGAGATTAAAGGCGTGCACCACCGCGCCAGGCCCTACTTTGGGCAATTTTACATTAGAAAAGAACTGCATCCTTCCAGTCTGGCAGATGCCAACTTCGGTACCCTATGCCTCAGGAGCTCACAACCCTCTCCAAGACACTCCACAAAGTCCTGCCTCCCAGCAAAGCACTTTTCCCGTTTCTGCTCCGTGACTTCTGCACAGGCTTTCATCTCGTCTCGTTCGCATCTTCCCTACGAGGGCCACAGAGTGGGTAGGAATGTACAGTGAGGGGTGAGGCCACCAGGGCGGAGGCAAGCAGGGGTAGATGCCAGGCACACTTGGGCCTGATTAGGATGCTTCGGCTAGTTTGAATGAAAACAGCCAAGAAAATGCCTTATCCTTTGGTTCTAGAGATCTAGGTCTGGGGCCCTATGATCTCCAGGCCTGGCCTCTTGGACCATAAAGTTTGTAAATCCGACTAGGAACGCAGAGTCAGATCTGCGTGCCTCGGGCTTTGCTCCTTGAGACTTTTCCTCCCCAAGCAGGTGGACGTTGGCTCCCACCCAGACCCCACTCCCAGTCATTCTAGCTGCTCCAGCAACACCCTCACATACAGAATCCGGCCGCTCCGGCGTAGCTGCGGGGTGCGCAAGGCTGCGGTATCCAGCACACGCCGCAGGAGTGTGCGCGTAGTAGGCTCGCTGTCAGCACAGTAGAGATCCGCCATGGTTCAGCCCCGGCCCCTCCTCCAGCTGTTTCGGGGTTGGGTTCCCGCCACCGTGTTCGAGCTACTTCTCGCGATGCTCCCGCAAGGCCCCACGGGAACTGTAGTTGTCACCCTACAGCTTCGGGCCGAAGGGCGGTGATTACAAACAGGCTTTGAGGCAGTCTTACACTAAGCCTGGGCAAATGTACATACCTAGTCCAAACCTCATGGCTTCTTCCTGAATAAGCTGAGCTACCCCCAAAAGATTTTTCAGTGATTTTTGTTGTTGTTGTTTTCTTTAAGACAGGGAGGGTCTCCTATGTTACCTTGGCTAGCCTGAAACCACATAGACAAGACAGGGCTTGAACTCCCTTGGTGACCCTTGGCGACAGGGTGGGTCTTCCTATAGCCCCAGTTGGCCTGGAACTCAGTATGTAGTACAGGCTGGCCTTGAACTCACAGAGATCTGCCTGCCTCTGCCTCCCGAATACCAGGATTAAAGTCCACCACGCCCGGCTTAAAGACGGTTCCTAGCCTCCATGTGGGTGCTGGGAATCGAACCCAGGTCCTCTGTAAGAGCAGTCAGTGCTCTTAACTGCTGAGCCATCTCTCCAGCCCCAAGCATTCTTCATAGATACACGTATATATTATATGTATAATATATATAATACACACACAGACTGGCCTTGAACTGCCATAGTGTATGTAGTGGAGGACATTTCCAGAGTGCTGGGATCATGGGTATATGCCACCACACGCAGTTTAAATAATTTTTATTTTATTTATTTATTTATTTATTTATTTATTTATTTATTTATTTTTTTTTTTTTTGGTCTTTTCGAGACAGGGTCTCCCTGTAGCCCCAGCTGTCCTGGAACTCACATTGTAGACCAGGCTGGCCTTGAACTCACAAAAATCCGCCTGCCTCTGCCTCCCAAGTGCTAGGATTAAAGGCGTGCGCCACCACGCCTGGCAATAATTTTTATTTTTTGAGGTGTTTTTTGTTTGTTTGTTTGTTTGCTTGCTTGTTTTTGAGACATAGCCTAGGCATCCAACTCGAGTGCTGAAATTATAGCCCTGTGAAACCTACACCATTTATGCATAGTACAGATGGAACCCTGGGCTTCCTTCCAGTACTTACTTGTCCAGTTAGATCTGCTCTGTTATCTGACTGAATTCAATATTGCTTTGTAGAGAAATTTCCATAGTCACTCTCAACCACCTAAATCTGTAGTTCTTTTTTGATTTATTTTATTTTCTGCTGGGTGTGGTGACACATAGCTTTGAACCCAGCGCTGGGCAGGCAGAGCCAGAAGCAGGGGAACTTCTATGAGTTTGAGGTTAGCCTGGTCTACACAGAAAGTTGCAGGCCAGTCAGGGCTACACATTGAGAGACTATCACAAAACAAAACAAAACAAATTCATTTTATTTTAAATTATATGTGTGGGGGCTGGAGAGATAGCCTAGTGGTTAAGAGCACCGACTGCTCTTGCAGAGGACCCGGATTCAATCCCCCAGCACCCACATGGCGGCTGAGAACCATCTGTAACTCCAATTCCAGGAGAACTCCAGTTCCAGGGGAATCCGAGACCCTCTTCTGACCTCCGCAGCTTTGCACGACACGGGTGCACAAACCTACATGCAGACAGTACATTCATACACATACAAAAATAAATAAAATAAAAAATAAATAAATTATATGTGTATGCCTGACGTGGGTATGCCCCTGTGAGTGCCTGACGTGGGTATGCCAGTGTGAGTGCCTGACGTGGGTATGCCCGTGTGAGTGCAGGAGACCTGGGAGGCCAGAGCAGCTTTCAAATCCCAGGTTGATGGCAGTTGTGAGCCACTTGATTCAGGAGCTTGGAATCTAACTCAGGTTAAGACATCTCTCCAGCATCTAAATCTACTTTTTTTTTTAATTAATTTATTTTTTTTTTATGTATATGAGTGTACTTTCTGCATGTAGGTTGGTGCACCCGTGTCATGCAACGCCGCGGAGGTCAGAAGAGGGCATTGGATTCCCGTGGAACTGGAGTCAAAGATGGTTCTTAGCTGCCACGTGGGTGCTGGGAATCGAATCCGGGTCCTCTGCAAGGGCGGTCTGCGCTCTTAACAGCTGAGCGATCACTCCAGCCCTAAATCTACTTCTTAAAAATTAATTACACCGGGCGTGGTGGCACACGCCTTTAATCCTAGCACTTGGGAGGCAGAGGCAGGTGGATCTTTGTGAGTTCAAGGCCAGCCTGGTCTACAGAGTGAGTTCCAGGACAGCTGGAGCTACAGGGAGACCCTGTCTTGAAAAGACAAAAANTATCAACAAGACAAAACAAAACAAATTCATTTTATTTTCAATTATATGTGTGGGGACTGGAGAGATAAAGCCTAGTGGTTAAGAGACCGACTGCTCTGCAAGGACCCGAATGCAATCCCCCAGAAACCCACAATGCGGCTGAGAACCATCTGTAACTCCAATTCCAGAAACTCCAGTTTTCCAGAGGAATCGAGACCCTCTTCTGACCTCCGAGCTTTGCACGACACGGGGGCACAAACCTACATGAAGAACAGTAACATTCATACACATACAAAATAAATAAAATAAAAAAGTAAAATAAATTATATGATGATTCCTGACGTGGGTATGCCCCTGTGAGTGCCTGACGTGGGTATGCCAGTGTGAGTGCCTGACGTGGGTATGCCCGTGTGAGTGCAGGAGACCTGGGAGGCCAGAGCAGCTTTCAAATCCCAGGTTGATGGCAGTTGTGAGCCACTTGATTCAGGAGCTTGGAATCTAACTCAGGTTAAGACATCTCTCCAGCAATCCTAAATCTACTTTTTTTTTAATTAATTTATTTTTTTTTTAATGTAATATGTGTGTCCTTGTCTGCATGTAGGGGTTGGTGCACCCGTGGCTGCAACGCCGCGGAGGTCAGAGAAGGGCATTGGAATTCCCCTGGAACTGAGTCAAAGATGGTTCTAAGAGCTGCCACGGGGATGCTGGGAAATCGAAGTCCGGGGCTCTGCGCAAGGAGCGGTCTGTCTCTTCCTTAACAGCTGAGCGAATCACTCCAGCCCTAAATCTACTTCTTAAGAATTATTAAAAACCGGGCCGTGGTGGCACACGCCTATAATCCTAGCACTTGGGAGGCATAGGGCAGGTGGATTTTGTTGGAGTTAAGGCCAGCCTGTCTACAGTGTGATTTCCAGGCTCTGGAGCTAAGGGAGACCCTGTCTTGGAAAAGACAAAAAAATAAGTAATAAGTAATAATAATACTAAATAAGAATAATATTACAATGGCTGCACATGCTTTTTTTCCCAGCCCTCAGGAAGCAGATTTGAATCTAGCCTAGTTTACTTACACAGATGATTCCAAAAACAAAACAAAACAAAACAAAACAGAATGAAAGAAAAGAAATAGCATCTATTACTTTGCTAACTAAAAAGTTAATATGAATTCACGGGTGGGGAGTGGCTCAGCAGTGTAAGATGAGTTGCAGACGCTCTGCAGAGGACCTGGGTTCAATTCCCAGCAACCCACATGGCACTAAGAACTTCTTTAATTCCAGTCCAGGAGGAACTGACGCCCCTTCTGACCTCCCATGCTGCACTGAACAACAGTGCACCACACAAGGGAAAAAAAGGGCGGAAGAGAGCCTAGCGTTGAGAGTGCCGACCGCTCTTGGCAGAAGAGGACCCTGGGTTCGATCCCCAGCACCCACATGGCGGTCAGCAACCGTCTGAAACTGCCATTCCAGGAGAACTTCTCAGTTCCAGGGAATCCGACACCAACCTCTTTCTGACCTCCACGGCATTGCACATCACGGGTGGCAAACTTGCATGCAGACAATATTCATGACACATACGGAATAAAAAAAAATAAAAAAAAAGGTTAATATGAATTCAAGGCCAGCTGGTCCAACAGAAGTGAGGTTCCAGGACAGCTGGGGCTGTACAGGGAGACCCTGTCCCTCAAAACAGCAAAATAAAAAAAAAATTAACATGAACAAATGTAAATATATTAGTATGTACACTTATGTTTATACTGTTGTATAAATGATTCACTTGAATGCATATCTTTCATCCTATGGTACACACACCGAGCAATACCTTTTTGGATGTAAAGACTTTCAAGTTGTAGACCCAGTTTTTTAGGTCATAAAAATAGAATTTTCCCCTATTTAGAAATGATTAAAACCCCCACAAATATGCAGGATTAATTTGCTCGAGAGAGGAATAACAGGGGTCAGATTGTGTATTGGAATTGAAAACTGTCCTCACCCCACCACCACTTTTAAAATATTGGTTATTTTCTTCTCTTTTCTTCTCTTTTTTATTTTTTGTTTGTGGTGTGTGTCTTTTTTGACGACAGGTCTCCTCGTTGTACCCCCGCTGGCCTTGGAACGTCATGTATGTAGACCCATCGGCATGGCCTTGAATTCCGCGATCCGTGCCCTGCCGAGTCTGCCGCCTGTGTGCTGGAGTAATAGGCTTGCACACCACCCTCGGGTAATTTATTTATTTATTTTATGTTCTAGTGTCTGTAACTTACATCGAATGTATGCACCCACCCAATCCAGAGTTCAAGAGGGGTCAGATTCGCCTGGATATCTAGTTCCTGGGATTTTGTTATCCATGTGAGGTGCTGCGCTTAGAACCTGGGCTCTCTGCAACGCAGCCTAGTGTTGTATTTTTATTTTTTTATAATATTTCAGGTATTTCCCTGCACCCGTAGGTTTGTGCAAACCCTAGTCGTGCAATCCGGCAGAGGTTCGAAGAGGGTGTTCAGTCTCCCTGGCAACTGGAGAGTACAGACAGTTTCGATGCCCGGTCCCATAGGATGGGCGTGTGGATCGAACCCAGGTCCTCTGCAGAGAGTAGTCAGCACGTCTTAACTGAATAGGCTATCTCACACCCGCAACCGCTAGCTAGGTTCTTAACCAATGAGTTGTCTCTCCAACCACCTCCAAAACCTTTTAAGACCTGGGTCCCCTTTGTGATACAGTGACAGTAAACAGGGCTCGGAAGAAATGGCCCTAGCAGTTTGAGAGCCCAACTCCTCTTGCAGAAGGACCAGGGTTTGATCCACCAGCATCCACAGGTGGCTGAGGCAGTCTTTGACTCCAGTTCCAGGGGAATCTGACACCCTCTTCCTGCCGACCGTTCGCGGCGTTGCACAACACGGGGTGCACAAACCTACATGGCAAGACAGTACATATCATACAGGAATAAAAAATAAATAAAATAATAAAAAAAGAACATTAAAACAAAGCAAGGTTCATGCCAGATGCTAATACCTTGGTCTTGGACTTCTCGCTTAGAGAACCATGAGCTAACTAAATTACTTAAAAGGGAGAGAGATAGGGGCTGGAGAGATGGTCTAGCGGTTAGAAGACGACTGCTCTTGCAGAGGACCCGGTTCGATCCCCAGAACCACATGGCGCCGAGACCGTCTGAAACTGCCAATTCCAGGGGAATCTGAGACCTCTTCTGACCTGACCTCGCGGCATTGCACGACAACGGTGCAACAAAACCGTACATGCAGACAGTAACATTCAGTACACATACAAAAATAAATAAAAAATAAAAAAATATATGAAAAAAAAAAAAAAAAAGGAGAGAGAGGAGAGATTCAAACAATAAAGTAAACAAATTTGGCCGTGAGCCGCGGGGTGGCTCACCGCCTTTAACCTCAGCTAACGTTGGGAGGTCAGAGGCAGGCGGATCGTTGTAGTGAGTTTCAGGCCAGCCTGGTCTACAGAGTGGAGTTCCAGGACAGCTGGGCTACAAGGGAGACCCTGTCTTGAAAGAGAGCCAAAAAAAAAAAAAGTGTCAGTGAGACGGCTCAGCAGGTAAATGAAAGCTACTTGCAGCAAGGCCCTGAGACCTGAGCTTGCTACTGGGAGTCCAAATGGTAGGAGAAAATTGCCTCTGACCCCACCTGTGTCCTCACATGCATCAGCACCACACCACACACCACACACCACACACCATATACACACATCACTAAGGTTAAGGTGCTGGACATGGTAGGAACTGAAGCACTGAGTAGGCAGAGCAGGGTTTCATCTGTGAGTTCAGGCCAACTGGGACTATACAGATGTAGAACTTGTTTCAAAAAAATGAGTGGAGGGTGGGGGTGGGGGAGAGCATGGGGTGGTGGGAGCCCAACCTTAATACCCAGACACTGGGAGGGAGAGGCAGAAGATCTCCTGTGAATTTCTTATTTTTACTTTTTTTTTTTGGTCTTTTTTGGCAAGAAAGGGTTCACCTTGTAGCCCCTTTTTAGCTTGTCCTAGAACGACTCTGTGTAGACAGGCTGGCCTTGAAACTCACAAAGATACCACTGCCTCTCAACGCTCCCAAGTGCTAGATTAAAGGCGTGGCCCCGGCGATCTCTGTGAATTTCAAGGCCAGCCTCGTTTACATACTGAGTTCTAGGCTAGCTGGAGCTAGAGGGAGATCCAAAAAAATTATTATTTTATGTGTATGAGTGCTTTTCCTGCATGTATATAAGTGCACCCATGTCATGTAATGTCCATGGAGGTCAGAAGAAGGTATTGGATCTCTCTGAATTGGTGTTATGGACCTTGTTAGGCACCATTGTAGGTGCTGGGAATGGAACTCAGGTCATCTGCAAGAGCAGCCAATGCTCTTAACTGCTGAGCCATCTCTCCAGTCTCATTTTCTTTGTTATTTGTTCTTGTTTCTGAGGATTAAACCTCCTTCTCACCAGGCAAGTGCTTACCACTAAACGATATTCCAGCCCTATTTTTATTTCCAGAGGGGCCCACATTGATCTTGAACTCACTTTGTAGCCTGGGTTGTCCTTGAACTTACTGAAATCTCCCAAATAACCTGGATTACTGGTCTGCACCACCAGGCTTGCCCGGCTTCTGTCCAGCCCCAAGAGATGGTGAAGGAGCAGGAGGAGAGGGTCTGGTGTCTTGTTATAATGCAAATCTTTTTCCTTAAAGCTCTTCAACTTTCCAGTTGCCTGAATAAGGAAATCCCGAATTCTCTGTCACGGTCCAGTTTGGAATCTTTTTTTAAAATTAATTAATTATTAAAATTATTTGAAAATGAATGTACTGTTTGCATGCAGGTTTGTGCACCCATGTCGTAGGTCAGAAGTGGGTGCCGGATACCCCTGCAACTGTAGTTAATGGTTCTCAGCTGCCATGTGGGTGCTGGGGACAAACCTGGGTCCTCAGCAAGAGCGTCGGTGCTCTTACCGCTAGGCCATCTCGCCACGCCCCTTTTTTTTTTGAATCTTTTTTTTTTTTTAACATTTTCTTTTTTTTATTTTTATTTTGTATGTGTACGAAGTGTACGTGTCTCAGGTAGGTTGTGCACCCGTGTCGTGCAATGCCGCGGGGGTCAGAAAAGGGGTCTCGATTCCCTGGAATGGAGTTCTGGAATTGGAGTAAGACGGTTCTTAGCCGCCATGTGGGTGGCTGGGGATCGAACCTGGGTACTCTGCAAGAGCAGTCGGTGCTCTTAACCCGTAGGCATCTCTCCAGCCCGAGTTTGGAATCTTTAAGTGCTTCTGCTACCCCATCTTTCCCTTTCATGCAAAGGTGGGCTTAGCTCTTTTCCTGTTTCAGCCACATTACATTTCCCAAGAACTGCTACAACTCCTTTTCACGTTTCTAATTGGTCTGTTTTCCCAGGATGTCATTTCCTTCTGTCTTCTGTTCATTCCTTTGTAGCATTTATTCCTGAGAAGTCTATTTGTGTGAAATCACAGCCGGGTGTGGTGGCGTGCGCCTTTAATCCCAGATAGAGGTAGAGGTGGGTGGATCTCTGTGTTCAAGGCCAGCCTGGTCTACAGAGCGAGCTCCAGGACAGCTGGTACTAAAAGGGAGACCCTGTCTCAAAAAATACCAAAAAAAAAAAAAAAAAAAAGGAAAAAACTAAAAAAGAAAAAAAAAAAAAGAAAGATCCTCATCCTGCTAGTTCAGTCTCCAGAAGGCAAGGAGCTGGGTAGATGTGACTCTTCTCAGCTCCCCTACACTGTGTTCTCCCTAAACTGTCTGGCACATAGTAGGCACTCAGTAGGCTTTGAGTCAATGAGTCGAAGCAGGCAGTGGCTGAGTTGGGAGAATACCCCTAATATGAGAAAGTGATTCTAGAGGCCCTTCCGGGCTGATCCAGGTTTCCCCCAAAGAATGCTGTCTACTCCAAGACATTGGGGGATGGGGTAGTTCTAGCTAGCAGCAGAACCTTGCTCAAATACCAGCCTGCAGGGACCCCACTTCTCCCTTAGGCGGCGCTCTAGGCAGTAGTCGCAGAGTTCTTCCGAGGCATCATGGAACTTGTAGTCTCTGTGTGCTTAGATCCAGAGCGCTTGCGCTCTCACGAGGCGTGCACTCTCTACCATCAGGATTCCGGGTCCTTGTGAGGGATAGTCCACGAGACAGCGTTCCATTCGAATACACTTTTTCCCTCCACCAAGGACAAGCCGCATCGGGAAAACAATGTGCTCGGAGGGCGCGGTCGCGGTGTCCGGGGAAGCAGCCGGAATAAGGATGCCCCCGCCCCGGAAGTGAGCGGCTTCTGGCGCAGTGCATTGTGGGGGGCGTAGTCCTCCTTTCCAGGCGGTCCTGCGCTGCGTCCCCGGGGCCGACTCCGGAGCGCAGGCGGCCGGCCCGGTGGGTAACGCGGCGCGGGCGGGCGGCAGGCATATCACTGGCACCGGGCTCCAGTCCAGGAGGACTACACCGAGCGGCAATAGTGAGAGGCTGCCGAGGGCCTCTCGCAGCGCTTCCCGTCGAGGAGCTGGCGGCGGGGGCCAGACTCGGTCGTCGAAGAGAGCAAGAGGCCGGTGGGCTGGGCCGGGCCGCGCGTCGCAGCCATGCCTGGCTTTACGTGCTGCGTACCGGGCTGCTACAACAACTCACACCGCGACAAGGCGCTGCACTTCTACACGTTCCCCAAGGACGCTGAGCTGCGGCGACTGTGGCTCAAGAACGTGTCCCGTGCTGGCGTCAGTGGGTGCTTTTCCACCTTCCAACCCACCACGGGCCACCGTCTCTGCAGCGTTCACTTCCAGGGCGGCCGTAAGACCTACACGGTGCGCGTTCCCACTATTTTCCCCCTGCGCGGCGTCAATGAGCGCAAAGTAGCACGCAGACCCGCGGGGGCTGCTGCAGCCCGCCGTAGACAACAGCAGCAGCAGCAGCAACAACAACAGCAGCAGCAGCAGCAACAACAACAACAACAACAGCAGCAGCAGCAGCAGCAGCAACCGTCGCCATCCTCTACTGCCCAGACCACCCAGTTGCAGCCGAACTTGGTGTCTGCCTCAGCGGCCGTGCTTCTCACCCTTCAGGCCGCTGTAGACAGCAGCCAGGCTCCGGGATCTGTGCCTCCGGCGCCCACCGCTCCCGCAGGAGAAGATGTGAAGCCTATCGACCTTACAGTGCAAGTGGAGTTCGCAGCCGCAGAGGGCGCAGCCGCTGCCGCCGCCGCGTCGGAGCTGGAGGCTGCTACTGCGGGGCTGGAGGCCGCCGAGTGCGCTCTGGGCCCTCAGTTGGTGGTGGTAGGGGAAGAAGGCTTCCCGGATACTGGCTCCGACCACTCGTACTCCTTGTCGTCAGGCACCACGGAGGAGGAGCTCCTGCGCAAGCTGAATGAGCAGCGGGACATCCTGGCCCTGATGGAAGTGAAGATGAAAGAGATGAAAGGTAGCATCCGCCACCTGCGTCTTACCGAAGCCAAGCTGCGCGAAGAACTTCGGGAGAAGGATCGCCTGCTAGCTATGGCTGTCATCCGTAAGAAACACGGAATGTGAATGGGTGCCCCCAGCAGCCTGAAGAACTCATGACTCTTTCTAGCCCAAGGAATCCTCTGGCGGATGTAGAATTCCCAATATTCTGGTTGACAGTGCTGAGGCTTAGGGCAGCTGGACTCTCTTGCTTGTGATCTGGCACCTTCGTTTGTTTGGTCCCGAAGTAGGAGTTGGGGGCCTCAGACTCTGGTGATACCAGCAATTACGACTTTGTTGGCTCTCCCTCCTCAGTTTATGTTGCAGATTCTGATTAAGCAAAGGCTTCAGAACCACTGAACTTGAAACTTATCCTGGAGGGATGCAGGTCGAGTTCTAGGGACTGCGGGCTTAAGGTTGGCCAGCAATCAGAGACTTTGCTGTGTGTAGTGATAAAGAGATCTAAGTAACATCAGTTCTCCTTTCATGCTTACCTTTTGCAGGTGCAATCTGTGATTCTGATGGGGACTAGTTGATCTGTGCCTCTGCCTCCTAGGACCTCCCTACCATGAAGGTCATTTATGAGAGGGCTCTGGGTTACCTGCTGATGGAGATCCAGCTTACCAGGGACTTAGGTTTATCTCGTTATGTTTGCTACTGGTTACAAATTCTATTTTCTGTACAATTAGACTAAAGTTTTCACTGTGTTTGTTTGGCAAAACGAATTAAACAAAAGAGTAAGGTTTTTATTTGGGTTCCGCCATTTTATTTTTATTTTTAAAATTTATTTTCGTTATGTGTATGAATGTGCTGTCTGCATGCAGGTTTGTGCACCCATGTCGTGCAATGCCTCGGAGGTCAGAAGAAGGTGTCAGATTCCCCTGGAACTGCAATTAAAGACGGTTCTCAGCCGCCAAGTGGGTACTGGGGATCGAACCCGGGTACTCTGCAAGAGCAGTCGGCGCTCTTAACCGCTAGGCCATCTCTCCAGCCCCATCCATTTTATTTTTATAAAAGGTACAAGTGTCCTTGAAATATGGGGATTTAGATTTTGGCCTATTTGAAAGATCAAACTAACCCTGAAAGTAGAGCTTGAAAGAGAAATAGAGATGCTTTAAATTACAAGGTTTTTCTTTAAAGCAAGCTTAAGCTGATAGACCCTGGCTTCATAAGGCCCTCATAAAGTTCCTTGCCCAAATCGCTCCAAAGAGTTTGGAAACTGCACAAAATGGTATCAGTGTGTCCATGGAGTATCTCCCTGTATCTTTGTGTGTGGGTATTGGGGGAGAGGTATGGTGTGGGTACACATGTGTTTGAACATTGGGTATTGCTCCTTAGGTGATAGCCATCTTTTTTTTTTTTTTTGAGAAAGGATCTTCTCACTAACCTGGAACTCACCAAGTAGAATAGGCAAGTCAGCTAATGAACAATGAACCCCGGAGATCTGTCTTATCTCTGGATTCCTAGTGCTGGAGTTACAAGTTTGCACCAGACCTCTTTTATTACATAGATTTCTGGAACTCAGTTTTACCAGCTGAGCTGTCTCTCCAATCTCTCCCTGGATTTCTTTTTTTTTTTTTTTTGGTCTTTTTTTNCAAGCCAAGGTTAAGTCTCAACAGCCAAAGCTGTTGTATTTCTATAAGGATCACTTCCATGCTTTTTGTTGCACTAAGATTTCCTAGTGAAGCTGATCACAGGAGCACTTCCTGAAGCAACCTGAGAGAAAGCCAGCCCGCAGAAATGCACCCATCAGGGACATAATGGTCAGAGAAGACCTAGACACACATAAGGCTTTGCCCATTCTTCTTCAACCCCTCCTTTTCCTATCTGGCTAAATTCTGAAGCAGACGAAGACTGGCTCAAGAATAATAGAAGAGAGGAACCAAGGAAAAGAAAAGAAAAATGGCGCAATTTTCCTTCCTTGCTGCAGATTTTACTGAGTTGATGTAAAAGAGGAAGAAAGGGAGAAACATTCACAGTTGGCTAAGAGCCTGACGCTCTTCTATTAGACTGAACCAGGCTTTTTGTTTGAGTACAACATAAAGATCTGCATACATATCATATGTCTACCTGGATCCCAATACATATTTCTAGAACTCCAGAAGGAGTCTCAGAAAAAAGTTTCCAGTCAATGTCCAACCTGCCAAGAGCACCTAACTTTTATTATCATAGTAAATTTTTCTTATCTTGAAGTTCACATATGTGAACTTTTTCCATGTCTTTTTCTCCCCATAGTATTACTTCTGAGGGGAAATCATGCTTTTGTTGGGGTCAGTAGCCAATTTTTTCCCCATGTCTATTTTGTGCTCTAGTGTGTTTCTCCTAATGATGGACATTTGAGTTTTTCCAGTTTAATTCATGAAAAAGAAAGCTACCGTAAAAAATTCTGTTCTTGGTGAATACACACATTCATTTTGTTGGGCATATATCTTAGAATGGAACTGCTAAGCCCCAAAGCAGGCATGTGTTTAGCACAAGTAGATGCTGATAAATAAGTAACCAAAGGACCAGAACCATTTTCTACTTATGTTCACCAGCAACAGATGAGAATTCTACTCACTGGACATCTACATTAACAGCTGTTATTGACACACTTATTGAATTTTAGCCATTCTGATATGATGGTGTCTTATTGTGGCTTCAATGTTCTTTTCTGATGAATTATAATACTGAGCCTCTTTTCATATGCTCACTGAATATTTGAAAATTATCTTTTATGATGTGTCTATTTAAATCCTTGCCTATTTATTTTTACTGTGTCAGCTGGTTTTTAAGGATCTGTATGAGCTGTTTACATGGCTTGGGTACAAGTCTTGTGCTGAATATGAAAAGATGTGTGGACTCAGTCTAGTCTCAAGGAGTGGGGTTTTCCATTTATTCTGTTAATAGTGGCTTGAGAAAACACAGATGGGGTTTGTTTTTGTTTTTGGTTTTTTTTTTGTCTTTTCGAGACAGGGTCTCCCTGTAGTCCCAGCTGTCCTGGAACTCACTCTGTAGACCACCTGCCTCTGCCTCCCAAGTGCTAGGATTAAAGGCGTGTGCCACCACGCCCGGCTGTGAATGCCTTTTAAAACTACTGCTTCTCAGTTAGGAGCGCCCTACCGACCACTCTTGCAGAGGACCCGGGTTTGATCCCCAGCACCCACATGGTGGCTGAGAACCATCCGGACTCCAATTCCAGGAGAACTCCAGTTCCAGGGGAATCCGACACCCTTTTCTGACCTCCGTGGCATTGCACGACACGGGTGCACAAACCTGAATGCAGACAGTACATTCATACACATACAGAAATTAAACAAAAAATTTTTAAACTACTGCTTCTGTGACTGTTGGAGCACTTCACTCAGACTCTGTAACATATGACTCATTTCTGTGTTACTTATAGACAAAGTCACCTGCCTAGGGATTTGCTCTGTGACTGCAAGCTGGTGTCCCTAAAACTCTAGTGTCTACTTCCCTTTTGGTCCTTTGGTTCCGAGTTGGGAAATAAGTCTTATGTGAGGAAAGAAGCTGCAGCTTAGGTTGTATAGGTGCCCAGTTTGGGGAGCAGTTGGATGGATGCCTTTATAGGGATAGCTGTGGCTTGCAATGAGGTGGTAAAAAGTACAGTAGTGCATTTCCAGGCTAACTGCCAGTCGCCAGTCTCCAGTCTCTCACATGTCAGTACTCTTTCCTGGGAGTGAGGGCTTTTCCAGGCCTTGCCATACTCGGTATATCCTTGAACTCTTGTTCTTTGAAGGGACTGCTGCTGTTTGTGTGTTGTCTTGAACCTCTCAGCATCTGGAGGGAGTGGCCAAACTTGTATTTTGTTTTCTAGGTGGTGGTGGGGAGGCCCCAGATGTATCACTAACAGACCAAAGCAGAGTTCTCAGTGACTAATAAAAGCAGTCAGAGAGAGGCAGGTGGATCTCTGAGGTCCATGCCAGTCTAGTCTACATAGTCAATTCCAGGCCAGTTGGGGCTACAGGAACACCATGTTTCAAAACAATCAAAGTGAAAGGAGCCTCTAGCTAGGAAAAGCAGGGGATTTAATTAAGCTTAGCCTGGTTTTACCAGTAATTCCCCAGGAGAAAGGGTGAAGGTGGCTAAAAGTGCAAAACTTTTTTTTTAATTTATTTTTTATGTGTATGAATGTACTGTCTGCATGTAGGTCTGTGCACCCGTGTTGTGCAGTGCTGCGGAGGTCAGAAGAGGGTGTCGGATTCCCCTGGAACTGGAGTTCTCCTGGAATTGGAGTTAAAGTCGGTTCTCAGCCGCCATGTGGGTGCTGGGGATCAAACCCGGGTCCTCTGCAAGAGCGGTGGGCGCTCTTAACCGCTAGGCCATCCCTCCAGCCCCAAAAGTGTAAAACTCTTATGGAAGACCTGGAGCATTCAGATTTCTATGGCTAGAAGGGAAGACTTAAAGCTATCTGAAGCCATTTTCCTTTCCTGTGGTTCTTCAGGTTGGCTGTGAGTCATTTTCCTAGCACAAGCCTGACTTAGAGAAACCTTTCATGTTTCTTACCATGTAAACCATGAAAATGATGTACAAAGGCCAAGGGGAAGGGGTAAGAAGAGGATCCTTTACAATCTGGAAACTTTGGTTGGGCCAGTTAAATTTTCTTTCAATAAAAATTAAACTCTGGTGGTGCACGTCTTTAATCCTAGCACTTGGGAGGCAGAGGCAGGCGGATCTCTTAAATTCGAGGCCAGCCTAGTCTACCTAGTGAGTTCCAGGACAGCTGGGGTTGCAGGGAGACCTTGTCCTAAAAAAAGACCAAAAAATAAAATAAACGAGGAGTGGGGAAGTGGGCAGGGATGAGTGGGCTCAGTAGGTAAAAGCGCTTGCCTACAGGCCGCAGTTTCATCCTATTCCTGAGAAAGTTTTCATCTGGCTTCTACATACATGCCATGGCACCTGTGTTCCCCGCACGAACACCAAAATACAATGTAAAACATCACCATCGCCACCACCACCACCACCATCATATAGTTTGCTCTATTTGCTGCAACAAAACAAAAGAAACCCCAGAAGTTAAAAAAATAAATCTTGGGGCTGGAGAGATGGCCTAGCGGTTAAGAGCGCCAACAGCTCTTACAGAGGACCCGGATTCGATCCCCAGGAGAACTCCAGTTCCAGGGGAATCTGATACCCTCTTCTGACCTCCGCGGCATTGCACGACACGGGTGCACAAACTTGCATGCAGACAGTACATTCATACACATACAGAAATAAATAAAATTAAAAAAAAAAGTTAAATTATTAATTCTTTTTCTAGGTGCCTGACAATTTGTACCATGTAAATTATATTAAACTGTTAGATAACATACTCGTATAGTAGTGGAAAACTCCAATAGCAAGAGCTGTGTAATGTACCTACCAGGGAGTTGCCTTACAAAGCTGCGACTTACAGGGAGCTGGAGTCATGGGGATGNAGTTGCAGCCGAACTTGGTGTCTGCCTCAGCGGCCGTGCTTCTCACCCTTCAGGCCGCTGTAGACAGCAGCCAGGCTCCGGGATCTGTGCCTCCGGCGCCCACCGCTCCCGCAGGAGAAGATGTGAAGCCTATCGACCTACAGTGCAAGTGAGTTCGCAGCCGCAGAGGGCTGCAGCCGCTGCCGCCGCCGCGTCGGAGCTGGAGGCTGCTACTGCGGGGCTGGAGGCCGCCGAGTGCGCTCTGGGCCCTCAGTTGGTGGTGGTAGGGGAAGAAGGCTTCCCGGATACTGGCTCCGACCACTCGTACTCCTTGTCGTCAGGCACCACGGAGGAGGAGCTCCTGCGCAAGCTGAATGAGCAGCGGGACATCCTGGCCCTGATGGAAGTGAAGATGAAAGAGATGAAAGGTAGCATCCGCCACCTGCGTCTTACCGAAGCCAAGCTGCGCGAAGAACTTCGGGAGAAGGATCGCCTGCTAGCTATGGCTGTCATCCGTAAGAAACACGGAATGTGAATGGGTGCCCCCAGCAGCCTGAAGAACTCATGACTCTTTCTAGCCCAAGGAATCCTCTGGCGGATGTAGAATTCCCAATATTCTGGTTGACAGTGCTGAGGCTTAGGGCAGCTGGACTCTCTTGCTTGTGATCTGGCACCTTCGTTTGTTTGGTCCCGAAGTAGGAGTTGGGGGCCTCAGACTCTGGTGATACCAGCAATTACGACTTTGTTGGCTCTCCCTCCTCAGTTTATGTTGCAGATTCTGATTAAGCAAAGGCTTCAGAACCACTGAACTTGAAACTTATCCTGGAGGGATGCAGGTCGAGTTCTAGGGACTGCGGGCTTAAGGTTGGCCAGCAATCAGAGACTTTGCTGTGTGTAGTGATAAAGAGATCTAAGTAACATCAGTTCTCCTTTCATGCTTACCTTTTGCAGGTGCAATCTGTGATTCTGATGGGGACTAGTTGATCTGTGCCTCTGCCTCCTAGGACCTCCCTACCATGAAGGTCATTTATGAGAGGGCTCTGGGTTACCTGCTGATGGAGATCCAGCTTACCAGGGACTTAGGTTTATCTCGTTATGTTTGCTACTGGTTTACAAATTCTATTTTCTGTACAATTAGACTAAAGTTTTCACTGTGTTTGTTTGGCAAAACGAATTAAACAAAAGAGTAAGGTTTTTATTTGGTTCCGCCATTTTATTTTATTTTTAAAATTATTTTCGTTAGGTGTATGAATGTGCTGTCTGCATGCAGGTTTGTGCACCCATGTCGTGCATGCCTCGGAGGTAGAAGAAGGTGTCAGATTCCCCTGGAACTGCAATTAAGACGGTTCTCCAGCCGCCAAGTGGGTACTGGGGATCGAACCCGGGTACTCTGCAAGAGCAGTTCGGCGCTCTTAACGCTAGGCCATCTCTCCAGCCCCATCCATTTATTTTTATAAAAGGTACAAGTGTCCTTGAAATATGGGGATTTAGATTTTGGCCTATTTGAAAGATCAAACTAACCCTGAAAGTAGAGCTTGAAAGAGAAATAGAGATGCTTTAAATTACAAGGTTTTTCTTTAAAGCAAGCTTAAGCTGATAGACCCTGGCTTCATAAGGCCCTCATAAAGTTCCTTGCCCAAATCGCTCCAAAGAGTTTGGAAACTGCACAAAATGGTATCAGTGTGTCCATGGAGTATCTCCCTGTATCTTTGTGTGTGGGTATTGGGGGAGAGGTATGGTGTGGGTACACATGTGTTTGAACATTGGGTATTGCTCCTTAGGTGATAGCCATCTTTTTTTTTTTTTTTTTGAGAAAGGATCTTCTCACTAACCTGGAACTCACCAAGTAGAATAGGCAAGTCAGCTAATGAACAATGAACCCCGGAGATCTGTCTTATCTCTGGATTCCTAGTGCTGGAGTTACAAGTTTGCACCAGACCTCTTTTATTACATAGATTTCTGGAACTCAGTTTTACCAGCTGAGCTGTCTTCCAATCTCTCCCTGATTTCTTTTTTTTTTTTTTTTTCTTTTGGTCTTTTTGTGACAGGGTCTCCCTGTAGCCCCCTGGCCTAGAATCTCATATGTAGACCGGTTGTCCTTGAACTACAGAGTTCTGCTTGCCTCTGCCTTATAAGTGCTGGGATTAAAGTCCTGCACCACCATGACAGACCCTCCATGGAGTTTGTTTTTTATTTATTTATTTATTTTTGGTTTTTGATATGGTCTTCCTGTAGCTCCAGCTGGCCTGGAACTCACAGAGATCTGCCTGCCTCTGCCTCCAGCGTGCTGGGATCAAAGTCATGTACCACCAAGCCCAGCCTTGATCTTTTTTTTAAGGAGAAGGTGCAACTGAAATGTAAGCTAAATTGGTCTTTTTTTCCTCCTGCTTCTGATAGTTTTAAATTCCTTATTGAAATACAACTCTCAGCTGGAGTTGAAGTTTGTTCACCATTTAACCCCTTGAATAAGCAGTGTCTGGTACATGTGTGAATGCAGTTAATTAACCAGTGAAGTCCAGAGCTGGAAGTACCCATCATTTTAGACATAAAGCCTCTTGTATAGATAACTTGGTTTTAGTACACCTTCATTGTGAAAGAGCTGGGTGATTAGAGGGGATCAAGGAACTGAGATTTCTGACATCTAGATCTGTGTTTTTGGCTACCTTTATCTTTTTTTATAATTTTTAAAATGTATTTCTGTATGTGTATGAATGTAACTGTCTGCATGCAAGTGTGTGCCACCGTGTCGTGCAATGCGCAGAGGTCAGAAGAGGGTGTCGGATTCCCCTGAACTGGAGTTCTCCTGGATTGGAGGTTTCAGACGGTTCTTGGCCCCAATGTGGGTGCTGGGGATCAAACCCAGGTCTCTTGTAAGAGCGAGTTGGCGCTCTTAACCGCTAGGCCATCTCCCCAGCCCAGCTGCCTTTATCTTTAGACCGAATATTGGAGAGGTGAGTTTTGTTTTTTTTGTCTTTTTGAGACAGGATCTCCCTTTAGCCCCAGCTGGCCTGGAACTTGCTATGTAGATCAGGCTGGCCCTGAACTCACAGAGATCCACCTGCATGTGCCTCTCGTGCTGGGATTAAATACATATACCACCATGCCTGGCTTTGAGGTGACATTTTTACCCATAACTCTCAGTAATTTAGCTCAAATCTAGTAGGGAGATATGCCTTTAAAAAATAGTTTCATTAAAGTGTTTGCATGTATGTGTGTTTGTGCAGGTGCCCTAGGGAGCATCAGATCTGGAGCTGGAATTACAGGCAGTGTCAACCAACATGGGTTCTGGGAACAAAACTTGGGCCCTTAATTCACTGAGCCATCTCTTCAACCTCTGGAATGCCTTTTTTTTTTTTTTTTTTTTTTTTTGTCTTTTCGAGACAGGTCTCCCTGTAAGTCCCAGCTGTCCTGGAACTCACTCTGTAGACCACCTGCCTCTGCCTCCCAAGTGCTAGGATTAAAGGCGTGTGCCACCACGCCCGGCTGTGAATGCCTTTTAAAACTACTGCTTCTCAGTTAGGAGCGCCCTACCGACCACTCTTGCAGAGAGACCGTGGTTTGATCCCCAGACACCCACATGGTGGCTGAGAACCATCCGGACTCCAATTCCAGGAGAACTCCAGTTCCAGGGGAATCCGACACCCTTTCTGACCTCCGTGGCATTGCACGACACGGGTGCACAAACCTGAATGCAGACAGTACATTCATACACATACAGAAATTAAACAAAAAATTTTAAACTACTGCTTCTGTGACTGTTGGAGCACTTCACTCAGACTCTGTAACATATGACTCATTTCTGTGTTACTTATAGACAAAGTCACCTGCCTAGGGATTTGCTCTGTGACTGCAAGCTGGTGTCCCTAAAACTCTAGTGTCTACTTCCCTTTTGGTCCTTTGGTTCCGAGTTGGGAAATAAGTCTTATGTGAGGAAAGAAGCTGCAGCTTAGGTTGTATAGGTGCCCAGTTTGGGGAGCAGTTGGATGGATGCCTTTATAGGGATAGCTGTGGCTTGCAATGAGGTGGTAAAAAGTACAGTAGTGCATTTCCAGGCTAACTGCCAGTCGCCAGTCTCCAGTCTCTCACATGTCAGTACTCTTTCCTGGGTGAGGGCTTTTCCAGGCCTGCCAGTACTCGGTATATCCTTGAACTCTTGTTCTTTGAAGGGACTGCTGCTGTTTGTGTGTTGTCTTGAACCTCTCAGCATCTGGAGGGAGTGGCCAAACTTGTATTTTGTTTTCTAGGTGGTGGTGGGGAGGCCCCAGATGTATCACTAACAGACCAAAGCAGAGTTCTCAGTGACTAATAAAAGCAGTCAGAGAGAGGCAGGTGGATCTCTGAGGTCCATGCCAGTCTAGTCTACATAGTCAATTCCAGGCCAGTTGGGGCTACAGGAACACCATGTTTCAAAACAATCAAAGTGAAAGGAGCCTCTAGCTAGGAAAAGCAGGGGATTTAATTAAGCTTAGCCTGGTTTTACCAGTAATTCCCCAGGAGAAAGGGTGAAGGTGGCTAAAAGTGCAAAACTTTTTTTATAATTATTTTTATGTGTATGAATGTACTGTCTGCATGTAGTCTGTGCACCCGTGTTGTGCAGTGCTGCGGAGGTCAGAAGAGGGTGTCGGAGTTCCCCTGGAACTGGAGTTCTCCTGGAATTGGAGTTAAAGTGGGTTCTCAGCCGCCATGTGGGTGCTGGGGATCAAACCCGGGTCTCTGCAAGAGCGGTGTGGCGCTCTTAACCGTAGGCCATCCCTCCAGCCCAAAAGTGTAAAACTCTTATGGAAGACCTGGAGCATTCAGATTTCTATGGCTAGAAGGGAAGACTTAAAGCTATCTGAAGCCATTTTCCTTTCCTGTGGTTCTTCAGGTTGGCTGTGAGTCATTTTCCTAGCACAAGCCTGACTTAGAGAAACCTTTCATGTTTCTTACCATGTAAACCATGAAAATGATGTACAAAGGCCAAGGGGAAGGGGTAAGAAGAGGATCCTTTACAATCTGGAAACTTTGGTTGGGCCAGTTAAATTTTCTTTCAATAAAAATTAAACTCTGGTGGTGCACGTCTTTAATCCTAGCACTTGGGAGGCAGAGGCAGGCGGATCTCTTAAATTCGAGGCCAGCCTAGTCTACCTAGTGAGTTCCAGGACAGCTGGGTTGCAGGGAGACCTTGTCCTAAAAAAAGACCAAAAATAAAAATAAACGAGGAGTGGGGAAGTGGGCAGGGATGATGGGCTCAGTAGGTAAAAGCGCTTGCCTACAGGCCGCAGTTTCATCCTATTCCTGAGAAAGTTTTCATCTGGCTTCTACATACATGGCCATGGCACCTGTGTTCCCCGCACGAACACCAAAATACAATGTAAAACATCACCACGCCACCACCACCACCACCATCATATATTTGCTCTATTTGCTGAGACAAAACAAAAGAAACCCCAGAAGTTAAAAAAATAAAATCTTGGGGCTGGAGAGATGGCCCTAGCGGTTAAGAGCGCCAACAGCTCTTACAGAGGACCCGGATTCGATCCCCAGGAAACTCCAGTTCCAGGGGAATCTGATACCCTCTTCTGACCTCCGGGCATTGCACGACACGGGTGCACAAATTGCATGCAGACAGTACATTCATACACATAAATAATAAAATTAATTAAAAAAAAATAAATCTTAAGACCCCAGTGAGAGTAACTTCTCCAGAGGTTGAGCCTCGGGCCCAAGAAAAGCCTAGTCAGCTAGAAACCAGCTTTGGGGGCTACTGGCTCTGAAACAGGTCGCTCGACGAGTGTTTGGACAGCTAAAGTGGTGAGTTCCGCCCAGGCAGGCCAAGGTTACACCACACTGGTAGAGCGCCAAAGGGGGAGAGGGATACAGCCTTGGGGCCCAGGGAGGAGAGGCTCGGGTAGCCGGGCCCGCTCTAGGCTAAGCCAGCCTCCCACGGAGGCGGGGTCAGGCACCCCGAGTGCACAGCCTAGGCGGGGCCAAGCCAGCTGGGACCCGGCGACAACAGGACCTGATCTCTGCCTGGCGCCAACTCCGTGTTCCAGAGGCTTCCGCTAGACCACAATTCTCAGGGGCTCGCCCCGGCAGCCTCCCTCCCGGACTTAGCCTCTCCTCCCGCGCAGCGAGCCTTGTCTGGGCCTCCGCGCGCGGCACACTGGGAATTGTAGTTTTATCCTAGCTTACTAATGCCAATAAGGAGAGTGGTGGGACTGGGTTTCCCAGAATGCAGCGGGGCGGGCGAGGGAGGGTAGGGGGGAAGGGACAGTCGGTTGCAGACCGCGCTGGGTTGCTGCCGCCGCTGCCGCCATCGTGCCAGCCCCACGGGTGAGTGTTGGGGCCAGCGCGCCGGGGCGGGGGCTGGGCCGCAGAAGCCGCGCTCTGGGCCGCCCGGAACTTCTGCTGCGAGTCCCCGGGAGGCCCCTCCCCTCTTCACCCCCCTCCGGAGGCCCGAAGCGGCGCGGGGCCCGCGCCATGTGTAGCGTGCGACTCCGCCTCCCGCCGATCCTCTGTGGCCGTGGCCGGGGAAAGGCTGAGAACCAGACTGACGCCCGCCCGGGCCGTACGGTGTCCAGGCCGGTGCGCGGAACTGCGCTGTGGCCAGATCTTTTTCTCTGGTCCGGACGATCTGGATAGGGCTCTCAGGACCCCGCCCCGTCTGGCCTTTCCTGGCTTGCTCGATTCCTGCAAGCTCTGCAGGCAGGTTGGCAGGCTGACCCCAGACCTACGTCCCGCCACCAGCCGGCGAAGATCCGGGGATGGGCAACGCCACCCAGCTCGGTCCAGAGCCAGCATGGGTAAGGGTGCCCGCCTGCCGCAGCTATGATGGGACCTTAACCCGGTTCCAGACCATAGCCCGGCTAGGATGTAGGTGAACGCTTCTCTGCCTGATTGCCTGATGGGAGTGCACGAAAACTACCTCTCCCTCTGTGGAACCTGGGCTGGATTATCCAGCATGGAGGACCAGGGGACGGAGTCTGGGGCGGGAGGGGATTCCACGTGAGACTTGGCCCCTGGCTAGTCTTAGAACTGGATTTGATCAGCCGGGCGTGGTGGCGCACGCCTTTAATACTAGCACTTGGGAGGCAGAGGCAGGCGGATCTTTAGGAGTGCAAGCCGGCCTGGTCTACAGAGCGAGTTCCAGGACAGCTGGGGCTACAGGGAGACCCTGTCTCGAAAAACCAAAAAAAAAAAAAAAAAAAAAAGAACTGGACTTGATCTCCAAGAGGCAGCTCCAGTTTGGTAGGCTCAGCCTCCGCCCTTTATCAAGGACTAGGCCCCAGCAATGGGTGGGTTGCCTGACTTTGTTATAATGGTGGAAGGAAGCCAAAGAAGTGAAGTTAGGATGTATGAGCTTCCAAGCTTTTTTGTTAGGTCTCCCAAGCATGGCCCAATTCTGAAATACATCAGAATCTCCCAGAGTCCGGATAGAATAGCTTGGCAAGCCAGGATGCTGTACTAAGAATGGAATGATGAGGTAGGATTTGATGCATGGAGAAATAGACTCTAAGCTTGAGGTCCTTGAGTTCAGTTCTTGGATGTGGAAGGCACCTTGGGGCTAGAGCTCTGATAGACTATGTTGGCCTTTTGAAGCCAAGTAGGCAGAGCTGGGAGCAGCAGAAAGTCGGGTTTCTCTTTCCTTGTATTGGAGGTGCCTGTGAACAGTGAAGAGCTGCTGTTGGGTCTTGAGATACTGCTCTTAGTAATGGCACCACAGATCGCATTGGGTACCTGGATAAGGAGTGAATCTAACCAGAGTTGTAGACAGGCTTTTGAAAGGCACTTCTATTTGAGTGATGAATAATTCAAGGATTAGTTTAGAGAAGTCCCTGGGACTTGTTTGAGAATATCTCTTGTTAAGCCTTGATTTTTCTGACCCATTATGGCTTCTGTGCTACAGTTTTTTCAAGGACTAAGAAATAGTTCAGCCCTGCAGACCTGGCAGACTCAGTAGCAAGCAGATTGCCAAATCTCTCAGAATGACTGAATTAGAGCCATAATGCAGAAAGCCACTGTCCCTAGGTCTCCCACTCACACCTTGAACATTTTCTCAGATACTGTTTATCTAGTCATTGTGATCATCACTTGGAAACTTCTACTTGGAAACATTCCTGCAATCCCATTCTCTGCCTATTCATTCTTCCTCTTCAAAGACAACATGCAAAGGCTGTTCAGATATCAGCAGGGGTTACCTTCTCTGAACCTAACTCTCTTAATCCATACCTTGGCCCATAAGCATATGGAAGTCAGTCTCATCTAGTTGGCTCAGAAGAGACTGCTCACAGTTATAGGGTCAATGAGGTAGAATCCTTGGAATTAAAAGGTAGTTATTTCTTTCTTTTGAGAAAGAGTCTCCCTGTAGCCCCAGCTATCCTGGAACTCACTTTGTAGACCAGGGTGGTCTTTGAACTCACAGAGATCCCCGCCTGCCTTTGTCTCCGAAGTGCTGAGATTAAACGCATGCAACACCAGGCCCAGTTTAAAAGGTAGTTATTTCAAGACCTTGGAACTGAGAATATGACTCATTTGATTTAGTTTTCAATCCCTAGCACTGAATAAACTGGGCTTGGTAGTACAAATTGTAAGATCTGTTTTTGGATTATAGTACTCTGCAGGGAAAAGCATGAAGCTCAGAAGTTACATCCTCCGCCACATAGCAAATTCAAGGCCAGCCTGGGATATATGAGACCCTGTTTCACAAAAGCAAAATAGAGCAGACTCTCCAGCTTGTCTGGATTTGTACTTTCTAGGGCACAGGTTTCAGATGAGCTAGGTTTATAGCTGTGGATTAGTTTGCATAGTCCAGGCTTCCTTGTGACTTAGTCATAGGACTTTTTGTTTTTTGTTTTCACGGTGCTGGGGATCAAACCCTAGACTTCACGTATACTAGGCTACATAGACTCTCTCCACCTTAGGATAAAAAAAAATGGTATTCCTTCTGAAGTTTATCCAGGAATCCAGGTGTTCTCACTCCTATTCCATCAGAAGTTCCTAGAAACTTCTATCTTGAGTTAGCCACTGCTGGGCATCCCAACCCTGAGAAACCTTTGACCTTTCCAGACTTGGCAGGCCACCTAGGTCTGAGAAATAAAAGAACCATGAGCTTCTTCACAATCTGTCTGTGCCCTAAATCATATAGGGCTGATTTGCAAAGTGGCTCTTGCCCTGATATAGGACAGTTGGGCTATAGCTCCATAAGCAAGAAGCAGGGTGTCAGAATGCCCATTTTTTTGTTTGTTTGTTTGTTTGTTTAATTTAGCTGTAAAAGAAAAAAAAATTGCACTTTTTGTAGCCCCAACTGGCCTTGAACTCACAGAGGTCTGAGTGCTGGGATTAAAGCCAATCACTACCACCCCAGCAATTACTATTTTTTTGGGGGGGAGTCTTTTTTAGACAGGGTCTCAGGTAGCCCCAGCTGGCCTGGATCTTACTCTGTAGAGCAGGCTGGTCTTGAACTCACAGAGATCCACCTGCCTCTGCCTCCCAAGTGCTAGGATTAAAGGCGTGTGCCACCACGCCCGGCTTCAACTTTTTTTTCCCCCAAATTTTGTTCATACAAGTGTTTTGATTGCCAGTATGTTTATTGGTGTGCAGTGCCTGCAAAGGCTGGAAGAGGGCAACAGAGTCAGAGCTGCCATATAGGTGCTGGGAGTCAAACAAACCTTGATCCTCTGGAAGAACAGCATGTGCTCTTAACCCCTGAGCTCTATCTCCAGCCCTCAAACATTTTTGACACAATATTTCTATGTACTCCAGAAGGCCTTGAACTTTCTGTGTAGCCCAGGCTGGCCCTGAACTTGCAATGCTCCTACCTCAGCCCACCAGAGTGCTAGGATTACTGGTATTCACCTCTACACTTGGCTTTTCTTTTTTTATTATTTATGTGTATGAAGGTATTGTCTGCATGCAGCTCTGTGCACCTGTGTCGTGCAATGCCTCAGAGGTCAGAAGAGGGCGTCAGATTCCCCTGGAACTGGAGTCCTCCTGGAATTGGAGTTACAGATGGTTCGTGGGTGCCGGGGATCGAACCCGGGTCCTCTGCAAGAGCGGTCGGCGCTCTTAACCGCTAGGCCATCTCTCCACACTTGGCTTTTCAACTCAAAATTTGGCCCCTTCGTAACTAGGATTCCACTTCTATCTGAATCACGTTTTGCTTTATTCCAATGTTTCTGCAATTCATGTATTAAGATGGTGTGATTGATTAAGAAAGACAGAATTTTAGAACCAAAAGTTACCTTTTATCAAAATTTCAGCATAGCCAGGCATGGTAGCACATACCTTTAATTCTAGGACTCTGGAGGCAAAGGCAGGCAGATCTTTGTGAGACTGAGGCCAGCCTAGTCTATATAGCAAGTTCCAGGCCAGCTAGGGCTAAAGGGGAACCCTTTCTCTAAATAAGAAAAAAAGAATCTGGGCATCGTGGCACACACCTTTAATCTCAGCACTCAGGAGGCTGAAGCAGGTGGATCTCTGTGAATTCAAGGCCAGCCTGGTCTACATGGTTAGTTTCAGGCCAGCTGGGACTACAGGGAGACATTCTCTCAAAAAATACCAAAAAAAAAAACAAAGAAATGGAGGTAAGGAAGGAGGGAAAAAATTTTCAGCATGTTGAAATATGCTTGTAATCTTGGCACCTGGGAACCTTGGGCAGTAGGTTCATGACCAGCTTAAGATACATAGCAAGACTCCTCAAAAAGAACAGTTGGCCACGGAGGCACCCACCTTTAATTTTAGCACTCGGGAGGCAAAAGCAGGTGGATCTCTGTGGGATCAAAGCCAGCCAGATCTACACAGGGATTTCCATGCCAGCTGCAATTAGTGGGAGACCTTGTCTCAAACAGAAACACCTTCAGGGGACTGGAGAGATACTCAGCAGTTAAGAGCACTGACTGCTCTTGTGGAGCACCCTGGTTTGAATCTTAGCACCACATGGCAGCTAACAATCATCCTTAACTCCAGTTTCAGGGGGTCTGATGCCCTCTTCTGACCTTTGTGGGCACAATACAATATGATACACTTACACATACAGGAAATACACTCAAACACATTGAAAAACGAAACAAAATGAAAGAAAAACCACCTTCGGGGCTAGAGAAATGGCTATGTGGGCAAGAATGTATGAAGATCTAAATTCAAATCCCCAGCACCCATGTTAAACCAGGCCACAGGATTCTGTAACAGCAGCATTGTTGGGGGCAGAGACAGGAGGATTGCTGGGGCTTGCTGGCTGCTGGCCTAGCTCTAGGTTCAGTGAGATATCTGTCTTGAATAAGTCCAAGAGATAGAGCAGGATACTTGTTGACCTCTTTGGGCCTTCAGAGACACAATCTGCTTCTCCAGCCCCCCGCACCCCCCTCACGGGTGGACCAAAAAAAAAAAAAAAGACTTCAATAATCTCAGCACTTGGTAGTCTGAATTTCAAGGATCCTAAAGTTAAAGGGCAATCTGGACTACAATAGAACCTTGTCTCAACCTGCTGGGCATAGTGGTATATACCTTTAATCCCAAGGCTCTGGAGGCAGAGACAGGTGGAGCTCTGTCAATTTGAGGCCAGCCTGGTCTACATGAGCGTTCCAGGCCAGCCAGGGCTACATAGTGAGTCCCTGTTGGAAAAAACAAAAACAAAAAACTAATGCCCACTTATTGAACCATTAGTGTCTTGTTTGATGTCTTTCCTCCCTTCCTCCCTCCCTCCCTCCCTCCCTCCCTCCCTTTCCATTGATCAAGGTTTATTTTGTTTTTCTCTGAAAGGTCAGAAGTTTTCAGTAAACATTCTTTGGTGCTTTCTGTGTGCCTGGCTTTGAGCTGATGCCACAGGAAGAAAAAATCGAGTCTATTCCTGGTGCTAGGGAAAGAAGGTGTCAGTATTGGGGATGATGGGTAATGTTGTATTATGTACTGAGGGTTTAGGTGAAGAAAGCTACAGGGACTAATCCTTTGCAGAAGAGGGGAGTTTTATGTTATTAGAGAGTACTGAAAGCAGAGACTTAGTGGACCTTCCTTCCTCTCTAGTGACTAGCAAAAAACACAAAGGGAGGTACATTTCAGAATTTTGGACCCAGAAAGATTCCTTGAGTAAGACTGTCACTACGCTAGATTGCTGTGGCCTTGGAGTATATCTATCTACTGGCTCCTATAGACTGCTCCACCTTGGTCTACCAGGAGTCTGGGTAGTCTCAGTGCCTGGAAATCTCATCAGCCTTGTAGCTTTCTTTCTTGTCTTGGAGCTCATTTTGTAGACCAGGTTGGCCTTGAATTTACAGAGATCCACCTGCCTTTGCCTCCCAAGTGCTGGGATTAAAGGTGTGTGCCACCACACCCAGCATTTGTATGTAGCTTTCTATTCCCGTGCCTGAAACATGGTTCTCAAATTTCCACCTCTGGAATGGCTGGGATCACATTATAGGTCTGTGCCTTCCCTATCCCATTTTAGGTGGTACAAGGGATCAAACCCAGGGCCTCCTGGTATGCTCTGGATAACATCTGCAGTACAGTTATTCTTTGAGTGGTAACCAGGACAACTTTTCAGGATGAAAGATTAGAGGAGGCCTTCCCAGAGGAGAAAGGTTCAGCTAAAGTAGTTATATACTCTAGCTTTTTGGTCAAAAGATGGCTGTTGTCTGAATGCTAA
Organism: Rhizomys pruinosus; assembly: GCA_009823505.1. Lineage (NCBI taxonomy): Eukaryota > Metazoa > Chordata > Mammalia > Rodentia > Spalacidae > Rhizomys > Rhizomys pruinosus. The sequence goes on from VZQC01010259.1 coordinate 3,252,501, forward strand.
GAAGGGTTGCAGGAACCAGCAGGGATGTGAGAAGTGACAATACTGCAGCTGGATAGATAGCTCAGTTGTAGAGCACTTGGCTAACATCTGTGAAGCCTTACATTCAAACCTCAGAATTGAAAGAGGGTGGGGGAATCACAATACTGCTTGCTTTAGAATCCATTTCAGCTTATCCTCACTGAAGCCTCTAGGACAAGATTAGTCTTTGGGGGCCAAGGAAGTAAATCTGAAAAGAAATGGAAGAAGTTGGTTTGAGAAGCCTGGTGTTCAGCTGCACCTTTTTTTTTTTTTTTTGAGACAGGGTCTCCTTATAGCTCCAGCTATCCTGGGACTTTCTATATAGACCAGGGTGGCCTTGAACTCACAGACATCCACCTGCCTCTGCCTCCCAAGTACTGGGATTAAAGGCATGCACCACCACACCTGACTGGTTAATTTTTTTAGGACTTTTTGAGCATGATATTCACTTTGAATTGGCTATCCCTTTCCCAGCTTTGAGATTTTCTTGCTTTGACCATATGTGGCAAGAATTCTTGAATCTCTCCCTCAGGGAGGCAATAGTATGTGGCTTATCCCTGGAGTGAGACATGACTTCTAGGCCATGTGATGGTTCCAGTCTGGGCCTCAGCCATTAGTCTCTTATAGTGTGTCCTGGGCTGAACACTTTGCTTAGATCTAGCTCTGGCTAAGAAAGTGTTTTTTGTTGTTGTTGTTGTTGTTGTTGTTGTTGTTGTTGTTTTTGTCTTTTCCAGACAGGGTCTCCCTGTAGCCCCAGCTGTCCTGGAACTCACTCTGTAGACCAGGCTGGCCTTGAACCCACAAAGATCCACTTGCCTCTGCCTCCCAAGTGCTAGGATTAAAGGTGTGCGCCACCGGGCCCGGGCAAAAGTGTCTTAGTAGTAGGAAGAACACAGGGACTGGGTGGGAGTGAGCCTGCTTATTGGCTCCCAGGTTCCCACTACTAGCAGACGTATGGGCAGTCTAGGGTGCCTTTTTTTTTTTTTTTTTTTTCTCCACACTTGGCTTTTCAACTCAAAATTTGGCCCCTTCGTAACTAGGATTCCACTTCTATCTGAATCACGTTTTGCTTTATTCCAATGTTTCTGCAATTCATGTATTAAGATGGTGTGATTGATTAAGAAAGACAGAATTTTAGAACCAAAAGTTACCTTTTATCAAAATTTCAGCATAGCCAGGCATGGTAGCACATACCTTTAATTCTAGACATCTGGAGGCAAAGGCAGGCAGATCTTTGTGAAACTGAGGCCAGCCTAGTCTATATAGCAGTTCCAGGCCAGCTAGGGCTGAAGGGGAACCCTTTCTCTAAATAAGAAAAAAAGAATCTGGGCATCGTGGCACACACCTTTAATCTCAGCACTCAGGAGGCTGAAGCAGGTGGATCTCTGTGAATTCAAGGCCAGCCTGGTCTACATGGTTAGTTCATCGCAGCTGGGACAACAGGGAGACATTCTCTAAAAAAATACCAAAAAAAAAAAACAAAGAAATGGAGGTAAGGAAGAGGGAAAAAAATTTTCAGCATGTTGAAATATGCTTGTAATCTTGGCACCTGGGAACCTTGGGCAGTAGGTTCATGACCAGCTTAAGATAACATAGCAAGACTCCTCAAAAAGAACAGTTGGCCACGGAGGCACCCACTTTAATTTTAGCACTCGGGAGGCAAAAGCAGGTGGATCTCTGTGGGATCAAAGCCAGCCAGAATCTACACAGGGATTTCCATGCCAGCTGCAATAGATGGAGACCTTGTCTCAAACAGAAACACCTTCAGGGGACTGGAGAGATAGCTCAGCGTTAAGAGCACTGACTGCTCTTGTGGAGCACCCTGGTTTGAATCTTAGCACCACATGGCAGCTAACAATCATCCTTAACTCCAGTTTCAGGGGGTCTGATGCCCTCTTCTGACCTTTGGGCACAATACAATATGATACACTTACACATACAGAAATACACTCAAACACATTGAAAAACGAACAAATAAATGAAAAACCACCTTCGGGGCTAGAGAAATGGCTATGTGGGCAAGAATGTATGAAGATCTAAATTCAAATCCCCTTTATTTATTTATTTTTAATGTGTATGAGTGTACTGACTGCATGTAGGTTTGTGCACCTGTGTCGTGCAATGCTGCGGAGGTCAGAAGAGGGTGTCAGAGTCCTCTGGAACTGGAGTTCTCCTGGAATTGGAGTTATAGACAGTTCTCAGCCACCATGTGGGTGCTGGGGATCGAACCCAGGTCCTCTGCAAGAGCAGTCGGTGCTCTTAACCACTAGGCCATCTCTCCAGCCCCCCCCCCTTTTTTTTTAAATTTAAATGATCATGTGTATGGGTCTTCGTGGGGTTATGTGTATGTGGGTGCAGGTACCTGAGAAGGCCAGAGGTTTCAGATCTTCCTGCAGCTGGAGTTAAAGGCAGTTGTGAACATTGTGACATGGGTCCTAGGACTCAAGCTCAGGTCCTCTGCAGGAACAGTATATGCCCTTAACCACTGCTCCATCTCTCCCACCTTATTGTTTTGTGGTGCTTGTTTGCCAGCTCTGTAAATCCCAGGACTGGAGCCAGGGATACCAGCGAGATGAAAAACTCTCCTCAGAATAGACTAGGGATGTGTCAGGCAATAGAGAGGACTGTTTGATTCGGTATCCTTGATAAAATGGAGAAAATTCTGGAATGCTTGTTTCTTGTTTGTTTTTTGTTTGTTTGAGAAAGGGTTTCATTATATAGCCCTGGCTGGATGGAGCTCACTATATAGACCAGGCAGATCTTGAACTGACAAATAAGAGATCCACCAGCTTCTGCCTCTTGAATGCTGGGATTAAAGGGGTGGGCCACCACACATTGACCCTAATCCTTCTTAACCTCCCAGAGTCTTGGCTTCCTGAAGTGGCAGATAACTAACTATACTGGCTTTGCAGGGCTAGTTCATTGCAAGGCCCGAGTATGAGTACACACAGAAGTATCTGACTTAGGTGTTCCCTTCACCTTCAGTGGACTCTGCTCATCCCTTTATATTCCCTGCTCTGCTCAGTCTTGATATGTTGCAGCGATGTTGGCCAGGCATCATGGTGGCAGACCACAGAAGTGGTCTCTGAGGAGCCTCATGCCCCACTAAGAGAGCAAAATTTGTGTGTGCCTGATCATAGAAATTCATAGTCTGAGGTTCAGCTCACAAATGGAAGCTAAAGAAAGACTAGGGCCCTAGAGATCTTGTGTGCCACCTGGGAAAGGGGGGTTACTAAGGAAGGAGGTGCAGAGTAGGAAGTCCAGAATACAGGTCTTAGGATTCAGTTTCTGGGTCACTAAGGGCAGTCTCATGGAGGCCTCTCCAGGCAGTGAGGAAAGGGTCCAAGTCTTGCTAGGAATACCTAGATCTCAGTTTTCAGTCCTGGGAAAGGGTTCTGCCCTGGCTGCCCACCTAGGCACTGATATGTCTCTTCCCAACCTGAAGAGTGGTTAGGTTGGGGAGTTGGCCAGTCCTAGACCACGAATGCCTCCTCGTGTGGCCTCCTGCAAACGCTTGATTGGTTTTTTTTTGTTGTTGTTTTTTTTTTTTTACAAACGCTTGATTGTAACTCCATATAGCTGCATTCTTTTCAGCTCCTCATTTGATTTCCCCCCAACTTGTCCATAGTTAATGATGAAGACCCACGATCCAAGAGCCACACCACAGGGAGAAGTGAAGCAGGCTGGAGGCTAGATCTTCAAGGGTGTGGCTGTGGTCTGCCATTCACTGTAGCTGCCCCTCAGGAGGCCAGGGCCCTAGGGAGGGAGGGAAGGAGGGAGGGAGGGAAGGAGGGGCCAATCTCCACTTGCCACATGCCACCTAATAGCTGAATAGATGACAAAGAATCATTTCTTGGCAGCTTAATAGAGGGCGTGAGTAGAGGAGAAATGGGTCACTGAGTCACTTAATATTGAGCAGGGTGGTCTGGAACTGACAACTCCTCCAGAGAAGGGCCAGTCTAGGCTGGCCCCCCCACATTCATATCATCAAAAATGCATTGAGAACTGGGTCAGGTACTATGGAAACGGGGGTGGATGGTTACTAGTCCCCTGGTCAGGGAGACAGACCACATGGTGTTGAGTCCTAAAAAAACAATAGCCAGGCATGGTGGTGCACGCCTTTAATCCTAGCACTTGGGAGGCAGAGGCAGGTGGATCTCTGTGAGTTCAAGGCCAGCCTGGTCTACAGAGTGAGCTCCAGGCCAGCTGGGACTAAAAAAAGGGAGACCCTGTCTCAAAAAAAAAATAGCAAAAAAAAAACAATACAGGAGATAAAAGAGTAACTAGATTTCTGGATCCGACATGGCTGGTATACCCATGAACCCACAGCAGCAAAGTATACCCACTCTAGACAGGGGGCTCATCAACATTCCATCATGAATGGGGGTGAGGCCTTATGAGCCTGAGGAGCTATTATAGGCAGTTAATGGTTGCTCAGGGAGGAGGTCATTCATCAGTAGAATAAAGTCACTGGTAATTTCCCTCTGTTCCAGTAAATAACACCCCATTCATATTCATGCAAACAACACTGATTAAATGTAGTGGGCCACAAAAAGAAAGAAAGAGAAAGAGAGAAAGAATATGAAAGAATGTGACCTGGTAGGAGGAAGGGGTTTAGGGGGAGAGGGAAGGGGATAAGCATAGAAGCATAGATAATGTGAAGGGATATGATCAAAGCACATTATATATGTATGAAATTGTGGGTAAAGAAAAATGAGTGTCTGAACAGTTAATTAGAGTAGGGTAGTCAGGGAAGGTATTGGTTGAAAAGGTGGCATTTGAATTGATATGTGATAAGGAACCAGGTATATAGTTGGAAGAGTGGCCCAGGTAGAAGCACTGGCTGAACTGGTAAGGTGGCTCAGAGGGTAAAGGTGCGTGCTTCCAAGCCAGACAATCTGAGTTCAACCCTGGGACCTACGTAATAGAAGGAAAGAACTCACTCCTGAAAGTACTCCTCTGACTTAGACACACGCACACGCACACACACGCACAATAAATGTAGTAAAAAGGGCTAGGCAATACCAGCACTCTGGAGGCAGGCAGGCCTTGTCTAGATAAAGTGGTGGTGAGACTTTGTTCCAGGTGCCATGGAAATTATTGAAAAGCCATAGGAAGTAATACACAGATACCAAATCCCACCTCATGAGACTAGAGGAGTGGGTTTTTGTTGTTGTTTTTGTTTGTTTTGAGACAGAGTCTCTTGTAGCCCCAGCTGGAACTCCCAGTGTAGACTAGGCTGACCTTGAGTTCCTTGTGTGGTCAGAGATGACCGTAAACTCCCGATCCTCTTGCCTCCACCTCCTAAGTAGTAGGGTTATAGGCATGTGCCACCATACTTAGCCAGAGGGGCAAGTTCCTTTCCTGAAAAACAGGCAGGTACCCTGTTGGACCTTCCTGTCTTGGGAGTGCTGCTTAGCCTCTTTCCTTCACAAGACTTCCTATTCTGTGGCCCTGGGCCCAAGGGGCTCAAGCTAGGTTTGGTGCCAGTTCTGCGGTTAGAAGAGCACCTCTCAGGGCTGGGAAGATGGCTCAGGGAGTGAAAGCGCTTCCTGAAACCCAGTGATCTGAATTCAGTCCCTGCAGTGCACAGTGCAAGGAGAACAGACTTCATGGAGTTGTCCTCTGACCTCTACATATATGCACCAGGAGTCAAACACATACACCATATTTATAACAATAATAATGAATACAAAATTGTTTTTCCAGATAGGGTCTCTCCTTCCAAGGAGCCCTTGTAACCCCAGCTAGCTTGGAACTTACTATAGGCATGCGTCACCACACCTGGCTATAACTACAGTTTTCTTTTTGTTTTTGTTTTTTGTTGCTGTTGTTGTTGTTTTGGTCTTTTCAAGACAGGGTCTCCTTGTAGCCCCAGCTGTCCTGGAACTCACTCTGTAGACCAGGCTGGCCTTGAACTCACAAAGATCTGCCTGCCTCTGCCTCCCAAGTGCTAGGATTAAAGGCGTGCGCCACCACACCCGGCTATAACTACAGTTTTTTGTTTTGTTTTTTTAATTTTATTTATTTCCATATGTGTATGAATGTATTGTCTGCATGCAAGTCTGTGCACCCATGACGTGCAATGCCGTGGAGGCCAGAAGAGGGTGTCAGACTCCCCTGGAACTGGAGTTCTCCTGGAATTGGAGTTTCAGACAGCTCGGCCGCCATGTGGGTGCTGGGGATCGAACCTGGGTCCTCTGCAAGAGCAGACGGCGCTCTTAACCGCTAGGCCATCTCTCCAGCCCAACTACAGTTTTTTTAAAAACAGTTCTTCCCAGCATCTATGCTTCAGGGTGGTGTTGGGGCCTGACAAACTGTTAGATGTGAGGTGGAAATGACCATGACTAGAATTCAATATCAAGGGCCCTACTTAAAGCGGCACATCTGGCATTCCTCTATGGCCTTAGTGATGAGCCCTCAGACATGGGATCATCTGTGTGGGTGCCAGTTTGGAGTTAGTGATTTTGCCTTCAACATCATTCCTCATGCCATATACCAGGCCTAGGGTAGCACATCCAACTCTCCTTTGTTGAGACAGTGGAACTGGTTTCTGACTTTGAAGGTTTGGGGTTGATTTTATGCATGTATGCATCTGAGACGGGGTCTTTCTAGATGCCCAGGCTGGTCTCAATTCCCTGGGTTTGAATGTTCCTTCCTCTTTGGCCTCCTGAGTAGCTGGGGGTCATAGGTTATCACCACACTCTCGCAGGCAGTTCCTTGCACATTTCTACACTTTGACGTACACTGGTGAAAGAGATGTTCCAAGCCCAACAATGCTCTTTTGTCTTTTTGAGACAAGGTTTCCCTTTTAGTTCTGGCTGCCTAGAGTTTGCTGTGTAGACCAGGCAGGCCTTAGAAACCCACCTTCCTGTGCCTCCCAAGCGCTGGGATTAAAGGTGTGTGCCACCTGTGCCTGGCTGCTATTCCAACTCTTTGGAAATGCCTAGCATTGGAGAATAAAGATAAAAAAATATTTCCGTTACCCAGTGGAACAACAGCCTTTAGCCTGAAGTCTGTGGTTGAATCTTCAGTCTGAACAACCTGAAATTCACAAGATTTGGGCATTTTCTACCTTGGCATACATTTTTTGGCACAGGGTCATAGTTGAGATTGTCAGAGGATGTTTGCAACCCCAGATGCCTAAGGGTCTGAAAAAGCTCATATTTGCCCAGCTGTCCTGGAACTAACTCTGTAGACCAGGCTGGCCTTGAACTCACAAAGATCCGCCTGCCTCTGCCTCCCGAGTGCTAGGATTAAAGGCGTGCACCACCATGCCTGGCCACCACTTGTTTCTTTTTAAGATTTATTTTATTTATTTATTTATTTATTTATTTATTTATTTATTTATTTATTTATTTTTTGGTCTTTTTGAGACAGGGTCTCCCTGTAGCCCCAGCTGTCCTGGAACTCACTCTGTAGACCAGGCTGGCCTTGAACTCACAAAGATTCGCCTGCCTCTGCCTCCCAAGTGCTAGGATTATAAAGGCGTGCGCCACCACGCCTGACCTTAAGATTTATTTGTGTGTGTGTGTGTGTGTGTTGAGCCTGTATGTTTGTTGGGTTTTTTTTTGTTTTTTTGGTTTTTTTTGGTCTTTTCAAGACAGGGTCTCCCTGTAGCCCCAGCTGTCCTGGAACTCACCTTGTAGACCAGACTGGCCTTGAACTCTCAAAGATCTGCCTGTCTCTGCCTCCCAAGTGCTAGGATTAAAGGCATGCGCCACCATGCCTGGCGAGCCTGTATGTTTTTATGTGTACCACAGGTGTGCCTGGTGCCTGCAGAGGCCGGAAGAGTGTGTCAGATCCCCTTGGAGCTGTAGTTACAGGGGCCATAGGTGCCATGTGCATGCTGCTCTGCAAGAAGCAAGTGCTCTTAACTGCTATCTCTCTAGCCCTTACTTGTTTGTTTCTTGAGATAGAGGCTTCACTGTGCAGCCAGACTGGTTTTGAACTCACTATGTAACCCAGGCTGCCCTCAAAACTCAACAGTCTTGCCATAGCCTGCCAAATGCTGGAATTTAGGCATGTACCACATACCTGGCAGGGTTTTTTTGTTTGTCTCTTGCTGTATAGCTCTGACTGGTCTGGAACTCAGGATCCTCCTTTATAGCTTCCTAAATCCTTGAGTTGCAGGAATATGCACTACTCTGCATAGGGTTTGACCTTAACCCAAAGGCAAGGGTGTTATAGGGGATGGATGTGACCAGTTTTGTGGTTTAGAGCTCAGGCATGCAAAACTAGTGTTAGCCCTGATGTCTCTGAATGAGCTTTAGCAAGACCCTCTACATTGTTCAACCCCAGTGTACTTACCTAATAGCAAGATGATGGTGGAAACTTATCATGTGTTATGTGAAGTATATGGCTACCTAGAAATACATGAAGGTCAAGCAGGCTTAGGAGCAAAGTTGGTATTGACTCCAGGAGCTACTCCTTAAAGCAGAGTCCCTATCCACAGTTTCTGGGGGTTTTCTTTAAGGTTTTTTTTTTTTTTTTTTTTTTTTTGTGACAGGGGTGCCCTTTTTTCGCAGCTGGCTGGGGGGTCGCTTGTTATACCGGGCGGGCCCTGAACTCACGGAGGCCTGCCTGCCTCTGCCCCCCGAGTAGGGGGATTAAAGTAGTGCACCCCC
>VZQC01010259.1:3263069-3291033 GCA_009823505.1 Rhizomys pruinosus
TTTTTTTTTTTTTTTGAGGCAGGGTCTCCCTTTAGTCCCAGCTGGCCTGGAGTTTGCTCTGTAGACCAGGCTGGCCTTGAACTCACAGAGATCCCCCAGCCCCTATCTCCCGAGTGCTGGGATTAAAGGCATGCACCACACCTGGCTCTTTTTTGTTGTTTTTTTTTTAGGTCAGGCCAAAATAGCTCATCACCTCCTGGCTCTCTTTTCAATTTTTTTTTTTTTTCATTGCTGGGTGTGGTGGCACATGCCTTTAATCCAGCACTCTGGAGGTAGAGGTAGGCAGATCTCTGAGTTCAAGGCCAGCCTGGTCTACATAGCAAGTTCTAAGCTGGCTTGGACTACAGGGACACCCTGTCTCAAAAAGGACCCCCCCCCAAAAAAAAATACTATGGAAAGAGGGGGGAAAAGCCCTCTCATACTCTCTGTGCCCCACTGCCCTAACACTTGACAGCACTTTTCTTGTCTCTAGATTGATTTTCTTCACCTTCATCTTTGACTTCCAAGTTTCTAGCCCTCACCTTTTGTGGCCTCCCACATCTGGTGGTGCTGTTTCTTCTGACTGGCATACTCTAAAGACCTTTCCTGAGAGCTGCTCAACCTTGATGTGGGCTGAGGGCAAAGGGGGCAATGGTTCTCATTCAATCCTCTGGCTTTTTGCTAGAGCTCTTAGGAGCTGGGCAAAGTATCTTGAGAGTTGTGGAGTTGGGGCACACTGATTGAAGAACTAGGGTGGAAAGAATAGAAATGTGAGAGTAGGAAGCTGTGGTCTCTAGTTTTTCCCAGGTTTTCAAATGGGTACAGACATACTCTGATCCCTTAGAAGTGACTAAGGCTGCATCTTAGATTAGTTGTAAGCCTTGTGCTTGTCCCACTTGTTTGTTTCTTGGATGTGAACTGGGGCACACCTTGTGTTCTTGTGGACAGGCATGGCTAGATCCAAGCTTTCTCCTCTACTTGTTTTAGACTTTCCCGGACATTTCTTAGTCATCTGAAGGCTAAGTTTCTATTTTTAGTGCCACTACCTCCTAGGGGACCTAAAGCTTAAAGTGAGCTGGCTTAGCTTCCTGGCTCCCCATTGGATGGAGTATTGGTCATAGGCTAGAGGACTGGGCTTATCATTTTTTCTCTACATTATATCCCCACCCCTCTCCCCACCCCCCGCCATTGGCTCCTCTGGCCTTGGGTGAGGCCATAGAGACTGGAGTGAATTAGTGCTTAACATGTTGAACAGTTGCTTTACCAAGCTTTACTAGTGAATCTGTGTGATCACCATCAACCTCTGGGTTAACATTCTCAATTTGCAGAGGAGGATGCTGAAGTTCTAAAGGCAATGATTTAGATCAGGTCCTGCCTTTGCTAATAGTTATCTGCTGGGGTAAAACCTATCTTCTTACTGCTTTGGCTCAGAATTGTATTATAAAGACAGGATACAGCTACAGTCAGATAGCTACAGAACAGCACAGGGATCTGTAGGGACACAGAAGGATGCAGACCACCCTCCCTTAAAGGGGTCTAGTAAGGCCAGAGTAGCTTTCTCATCAGTGTCTTTGGGATTGTGGTCTCTAGCTGAATGAGGGCCTCTCCTCAGGCCCTTAGGAAAAAAGCAGGATGGGATAGGACAATGTGGAGAAATGCCTTGTCCCCTCATAGCCTCCCTCTATTTCTCCTTCTGATTTTCCATGTCCCAGTTGTGAACTGAGAAAGAATATGTTCATTAATGAAGAAATTCCAGAGATGGCCAGGCCTTCAGAGATCAGTTATCCCTTGGGGACTTATATGAGCAGAAGTAGGGGCTTGGGGCACATCACACTGCCGTCCCCACCCCCCACACACACACTATGTCTTCTGCTTGCCAGCACAGCCCTGGGACAGTGTTGAGAGTTTGGAGGCTATAAGAAAAACATTTTACACAGAGACGTCAATAATTTCTGGTTGGTGACATGGGAGGAATAGCAACAATTCTGACCTTGGAGATTGTTGAAAGTACTAAATAGATGTAGAAATGGGGTCCTTCCCCTCACCTTATTGGACATTGTCACCACTACTCCTGATTTTCCCTTGTCCTGGTTACATCCTCAACACCCATACTGTGTAACTTGCATCCATCTATCAAAAAGGAGCTCCTCAGAGGAAAGGCTAACTGCAGTCCCTACCACTGGTCCAGTTGGGAGAGGTCTCTTATGAGATCCCCAGGGTCTTTCCATATACCCTGAGAGAATAGGTATCAACAAAGGACCACCTACATGAAAAGGCCAGGAAAAGGAAAGGGTCAGTGGCTGGCTACTTCTTGCCCTTGAAGTACTAACACTTCTATGTCTTGATGGTCTTGCAGGTCTCAGCGAGACCAGTGACGCTCCAGGATGGGAGACAAGCCAATTTGGGAACAGATTGGATCCAGCTTCATTCAGCATTACTACCAGTTATTTGATAATGATAGAACCCAACTAGGTGCAATTTATGTAAGTCTCCAGTTCTAGATGCAGAGTAGGACCCTAGGGGATCAATTTTGATGTTGTTGGGGGTCTTTGTATTCCATATACAGGGTTTGGCAGCCATTGCCTACACGTCTCCATATGCATTACCATCTACTTGGTCCATGCATTCATTTCCTACTGTTATTTTCCACAAGAGTAGGGATCATGGTATCCTAAACAAGGTGTTAGGATTTGCCATTCCATGTGGTTAGCACTTTTATCAAGTCACATGGTTCTGGGCATGCTTCTCCTTCAGATTAAGTAGAAAGTAGGCAGAAGCTAGGACTCAGGGTCCTCTGGAGGCAGCAACCATGAGCATCTTCAGTGCAAAGCTGAGTTCTGGAAGCCCCACATCCAGCTTGCACTTGAGGCCAAAACACCTGAAATGCTCATAGGGAACAAATGAAGTTAACCCAAGGAATAGGTAAACCCATTCTAGGTAGGCATTACTTGCTGGTTTTTGTTTTTGTTTTTGTTTTTATTTATTTCTGTATGTGTATGAATGTACCGTCTGCATACAGGTATGTGCACCCGTGTCGTGCAATGCCTCGGAGGTCAGAAGAGGGTGTCGGATTCCCCTGGAACTGGAGTTCTCCTGGAGTTGGAGTTTCAGACGGTTCTCGGCCGCCATGTGGGTACTGGGGATCGAACCCGGGTCCTCTGTAAGAGCGGTCGGTGCTCTTAACCTAGGCCATCTCTCCAGCCCCCTACTTGCTGTTTTAATGATATTCGTTTATATGTGTATTTGTGCCTGAGATTCAGTCACAGAAATGTAATTAATCAAGTCTACTCAAGATAGGGATGATAGGAGTAGCCTTAGAGCCTGGCTGTTATTTGTATCTGTCTCCAAAATGTTGGTCCGTTGAGAAATTTTGGGGGGGAAAAAATCTTAAACTGGGTGTGGTATTACACATCTTTAATCCCAGCACTGGGAGACAGGCAGAGGTTTAAGGCCAGCCTGGTCTAAACAGCGAGTTTCAGGCCAGCTGGGGCTACAGGGAGACCCTGACTCAAAAAAGAAAAAAAAAGGGGGGGGGGATATGAAATCTAGACATTGCCATTAGAGATCCTTCTGCCTCTGCCTCCCAAGTGCTGGGATTAAAGGCATGTCACCATCACTTCCGGTTTTTCCCAGTTTTGCAAGGTCTTTTTTTTTTTTTTTAATGCTTTTAAAATTTATTCATTTTTATATTGTGTATATGAGTATTAAATGCCTGTGTGTAAGTGCACCTGTGTCATGCAGTGCCTTTGGAGGTCAGAAGAAGGTATGGGATCCTCGGGAACTGGAGTTAACAGATAGTTGTTAGTTGCCATGTGGGTGCTAGGAATTGGACCCAGGACCTCTGCAAGAGCAGTCAGTGCTTAACCGATGAGCCATCTCTCCAGGGCCCTGCAAAGTCTTAAACACTTTATGTACATTGTTTCCTAATCACTAGTACATTTCCCCTTTGAAGATTAAGAAAACGTAAACTCAGAAAAATAAGCAACTTGCTTAATGTCACAGCTAGAAGTAGCAGAAGTTCCCCTCCCCCCAGCTCTCCAAGACAGACTCTCATTATGTAGCTCTGATTGGCTTCAAACTTGTCTATCAAAAAAAAATAAATAGGGGCTGGATAGATAGCCTAGTGGTTAAGAACACTGACTGCTCTTGCAGAGGACCCGGGTTTGATCCCCAGCACCCACATGGCAGCTAAGAACCGTCTGTAACTCCAGTTCCAGAGGAATCCGAGACCCTCTTCTGACCTCTGTGGCATTGTACGACACGGGTGCACAGACCTACATGCAGACAATACATTCATACACAATAAAAAAATAAATAAATAAATAAAACCACACACACACACACAAATATTTTAGCCAGGCATGGTGGCACACGCCTTTAATCCGAGCACTCGGGAGGCAGAGGTAGGTGGATCTCTGTGGGTTCCAGGCCAGCCTGGTCTACAGAGCGAGCTCCAGGACACCTGGTACTAAAAGGGAGACCTTGCCTCAAAAATACCAAAAAAGGTAAAACTAAAAAGAAAAAAAACCACACACAAACTTGTTCATCATCCTGTCACAACCACCTGAGTATCAAAGTTAAAGGTGCATCTTAAGTCCAATGGCCATGAGGGAGACAAACAGCACACAATAAGACAAAAGGAACGGGTATTAAAAAAAAAAAAAAGTGCATCTTACCATGTTTGAGTCCTACAGAAGTCTGAGCTCTAACCCTAAAGACTGGAAGGGAAGATTTGAGGGCATTAAAAGGAGGCCTAAGTCAGTGGGATGCATTTTGGAATATAGACAGTGTCCAAGACAAGGCCTTGGAAAGCCTGGTTATTCTTTGCCCTTGCCAAGACCTCATGGATGCCCAGAAGAAAGGCTTTAGTTAAACTCATCATGGCCTTGGAGATTGTAAGAAACATGGAGTTTTGTTTTCCAAGTTATTCCTCTCTTTTGGGGGAGGTCTTTTTGAGACAGGGTCTCCCTGTAGTCCCAGCTATCCTTGAACTCACAGAGGTCCACCTGCCTCTGCCTCCCAAGTGCTGGGATTAAAGGCATGCGCCACCACACCTGGTGTCAGGTTATTCATATAATAACATCTCCAGAACTGGTGCTTACTGTTACATTGAAGGAGGGCTTTCAGTTGAGCCCTGGCCACATATAGTCTTGCTGGGGTCCATGCATATCAGAGGCCATGTGACTTGACCAAAAAGGTAAAATGGGCTTAATAGGTATACTTTTGTAGTCTTTTAGAGCCATGAAACAATGGGGGTATAATTTAGAAGTTTATTGCTAGCCGGGCGTGGTGGCGCACGTCTTTAATCCTAGCACTTGGGAGGCAGAGGCAGGCGGATCTTTGAGAATTCAAGGCCAGCCTGGTCTACAGAGCAAGTTCCAGGACAGCTGGGGCTACAGAGAGACCCTGTCTCGAAAAGACCGGAAAAAAAAAAAAAGAAGTTTATTGCTAGCAGAAATTTGTAGCTTACCCTTAGCTTTCCTCTGTTTATAGACAGAAACAGGTATAGACTTGTTTCCTCAAGAAGGCCCCTTTTTAGGATCTTTTCAGGGCCTTAGAGGTGGTTCTTATTCTGAAGCACTTATTCTACGTTTCCTATGCTCTTTTCAGATTGATGCATCATGCCTTACGTGGGAAGGACAGCAGTTTCAGGGGAAAGCTGCCATTGTGGAGAAGTTGTCTGTAAGTAAGGGCCATAGAGACTGGAGGGAATTAGTGATTAACATGTTGAACAGTTGCTTTACCAAGCTTTATTAGTGAATCCGTGTGACCACCATCAACCTCTGGGTTAACATCCTCAATTTGCAGCTGCTTTTGTGCTGCTTCTGGCCTCAGCCCACTTCTTACTTTTTCTCTTGCAGAGCCTTCCGTTCCAGAAAATCCAGCATAGCATCACAGCACAGGACCATCAGCCTACGCCAGATAGCTGTATCATCAGCATGGTTGTAGGCCAGCTCAAGGTAGTATTGCTGCTGTGTTGTTATGTAGAAGTAGCCAGGCCGAACAGAGTCCTCCTGGGGCCCCTGCCCTCCCGGTGGATGAGACCTGTTTATTGAGGGACATCCAAAGTGACTGTGTAGACCTGCATAGTTAAATATGGCCATGAGCCACTTGCAACTGACCTCCCCCCCCCACCCCCTTCACAGTGCTGGGTATTGAGCCTAGAGCTTGTCACAATGCTAGACTAGCACTCTTGAGACTGAGCTATACCATTGACTCTAACTTTGAAATATTTTATATTTTTTCATAATTTTTTTACTGAATTTTTGTGTATTTCGTCTTAGTCTAAATCACCTTTGTACCCCCTTCTTCACTGGCACCTCACCACAGGCCCCACACACATATACTGGAATTCATACATTCTGTCATTTGTGTTAAGGTCTATTGTGCCAAATTAATCTTCCCATCAGTTCCTCAGTACAAATTCATCCATTGAGCTCTAGTCAGCCTAGCCAGAGTCCCTCCCTTTAAGAAGACCAGTTCTTCCTCACCCACCAGTAATCAGCTACCTATTTTTATTCAACTAAGATTGGGTTCTACTGCACATTTCCCCAGTTCCATGTTGAGTTTTTGTCTGGTTGAGCTTACATGGGTTGTTTCCATGCTGACACCATTGCTGTAGGTTTGTATAAGCAGGGTCTCAGGAACTCGCAGGATTCTGTTTCCATATGGTCATGCATCACTTCCCTGGCTCTTACATTCTTTCCACCCCCTCTTCCACAACAGTCCTTGAGCCCTAGGTGAGTGAAGTTTAGTATAAGAGACCTGTCATAGATCCACACTCTTCATAGATCCACATTCTGTCATAGATCCACACTCTGCAGACTCCTCCACAAGTTTGGCCATTTATGACCTTTTGAGTTCCTGGCCCCCTGATGCATGAGGGAGCTTCCTTAATGAGTGTCCCTTTTACCCTTTGTTTTTTGTTGTTGTTTATTTGTTTTTGTTTTTGTTTTTTTTGTCTTTTCAGGGTCTCCCCGTAGCCCCAGCTGTCCTGGAACTCACTCTGTAGACCAGGCTGGCCTTGAACTCACAAAGATCCACTTGCCTCTGCCTCCCAAGTGCTAGGATTAAAGGTGTAGGCCACCACGCCTGGCAAGAGTGCCACTTTTATCTGGGCGTGGTGGTGCGCACCTGTAATCCCAGCACTTGGGAGGCAGAAGCAAGTAGATCTCAGTGAGCTCAATGCCAGCCTGATCTACATAGTGAGTTCCAGGACTCCTGGGGCTACAAGGAATCCCTGTCTCAAAAAAAAAAAAAAAGTTCCACTACTGCACCAATGTCATAAGCTGCCCTGGACACTGATGTGGATTTTTTTTTTTTTTTGGTCTTTTTGAGACAGGGTCTCACTGTAGCTGTGGCTATTCTGGAACTTGTTATGTAGTTCAGGCTGGCCTTGAACTCACAGAGATCCGCCTGCCTCTGCCTCCCAAGTGCTAGGATTAAAGATGTGCACCACCACATCCACAGAAATTTGGTCTTAAAGCTGGTGTTAGACCACCCATTGCTATTTTTCCTTAGCAGCTTTCATAGTGTTCTTCAAAGCCTCGGGGAGGTGGCTTCCGTCAGTTCCAGCCCCATTGCTCCAAATTGAGTATCTGAAGTATGCCCTGTTCTGACGTATGCTCTGTCTTCAGCAATAGGGTCTTACCTTTTTTTTTTTTTTTTTTAAATTAAAAAAAAATACTTTTAGTGTGTGTGTTAGTGCCTGTGTGTGTGCATACCACAGCACACATGTACAGGTCAGAAGACAGCTTTTCTCCTTTTCTTTTCTTTTTTCTTTTTTTTTTTTGAGACAGTCTAACTTTGTAGCTTTCGATGACCTGGATTTCACTATGTAGAACCAGGCTGTTCTTGAGAGATCTACCTGACTCTGCTTCCTGAGTGCTGGGATAAAAGGTGTGTGCTGTCATGCCCTGCTGATTGTTTTGTTTCTTTTGAGGCAGAGTCTATTGCCCTGACTAGATTTATATCACCATACAGAGTGAACTCAGTTTTGAGCCTTATATCATTTACTCAGTCATGGTATTTGTAGTAAATTCTCGATTGGATTAACTGACTTTATGGAACACTAAGGTTATTTATAGCATGGGTTTTTATTTATTTGTATTTTGGTGTTTTGGGGACAGGTTCTCCCTATAGTCCAGTTGGCCTAGAACTTGCTGTGTAGATCAGGCTAACCTGAATGTCACAGAGATCTGCCTGCTTTCACTTTTAGAGTGCTGGGATTAAAGGTGTGTACCATTATGGTGCACTCCATGCTCAAAAAATTTAAAGAATCTTGTAGTACTACCACTTACTATAAATTATCTAAGAACCACAAAGCAGGCATGGTTGTGATCAATGCCTTTAATCCCTGTGCTAGGGAAGCAGAGACAGGCTGATCTCTCTGAATTCAAGGCCAGCTTGGTCTAACATAGCAAGTTTGAGGCCAGTTGGAGCTACCTAGTAAGATGGTCTCTCAAATTTAAAAAAAAAAAAAAAGTAAATGAGCCTGTGTACTGAGAGACATTGTTGCATTCAGACATAGGCATGTCCTCTGCTCTATTCTCTTGCCTGGTTAACTGGTACATTGTCTTGCCTTTGTATACAGGGCAGTCTCAGTGGACGTCTATTGACATCTACTTACCCAGAAATGTTTCACCCATATCAATTCACATTTACAAGTACCTATTCTGTATTGGAATTCAAGTCTAGGACAATAGGGGCCTGATACCAAAGTCTACATTCTCTGTCCTATTCTACCACTAAGCAACTTTGCTGCTCCTTAAGCCCTTTACTAAATAATGTTCTGTTTCCTCACAGGCGGATGAAGATCCCATCATGGGTTTCCACCAGATGTTCCTATTAAAGAACATCAATGATGCTTGGGTTTGCACCAATGACATGTTCAGGCTTGCTCTGCACAACTTCGGCTGACCTCCTCCTGGCCAGATATTCATGCTGTTTCCTTCTCCCTCCTCTTCCCAATACTATCACACTCCTCCAGATGCTCCAAATATCGTACACAAATGAGCAGGGCCGAGGTGGGAGTGGGTGCAGTGCACTTCTGCCACCACGGCATTGTGCATGATGTTTGGATGCTAGACTAGTTGCATCTGACAGGAGAAGTTTGTGTTGTACCAGCGCATGCCTTGGAAAGACTTAAGTAATGCAAAAGATTGTCTTTTTGTTTTTGTTTTAGTTTTTTAATCTACTGACAAGTTGCTCTAGTAACCCAAAGAAGTGAAGGAAAAAGCAGCTGCCTCACCACCCAGATATTGATTTGTTCAGATGTTTCAAATGCCTCATGATACAATAAAACCACAAAAATTTTCTTAAAAAAAAAGGTTTTCAGGGACTGAGGAGATGGCTCAGTGGTTCAGAGCTCTGGCTATTCTTGCAGCGAACCCAAGTTTGTGCCTAGCACCCACATGTTGTTAACACTGCTGATAACTCCAGTTCCAGGGGATGCGNCTGACAGGAGAAGTTTGTGTTGTACCAGCGCATGCCTTGGAAAGACTTAAGTAATGCAAAAGATTGTCTTTTTGTTTTTGTTTTAGTTTTTTAATCTACTGACAAGTTGCTCTAGTAACCCAAAGAAGTGAAGGAAAAAGCAGCTGCCTCACCACCCAGATATTGATTTGTTCAGATGTTTCAAATGCCTCATGATACAATAAAACCACAAAAATTTTCTTAACAGTTTAAATTGTTTTAATTAGTTTAATAGCTGCCTGGGCATCAATAACTATTGTGGCCCATTGTCTCTCATGTCACCCTCCCAATTTGCCTCAACAGTACCTGCTGCCAGGAGTGAAATGGCTAAAGTAGCACTTTCAGCTAAGCTCTCAAGCCTGGTAGGGGAGAGTTCTCTCCAGCCCATTTGGTCTTGGGAAAGCAGGGAGAGCTGAAAGCTGGTCTTCCCTGGAGCTTCTCATACTGAAGCCTCTTCACTCAGTTCTGTGTGATGCTGATTGAGGCTTCTGGTCTCTAACATCGGGAGAGAGAGTTCTCAATCCTGTAGCAGCTAGAAGGGCCTTGACAAATAGGGCTTACCAGGGTTAGACTCTGGGCCAAGGTCTCACCAGGACTGATAAAGTCCTACTTTATTCCCAAAAGGATCAGGATCATATTCAGAGTGCCCACATCCCCCAAGTGAAGCAGAGATCCTGTACTACCTGCTTGGAAGTCAGCCAGGCTCCATTGTGTTGGAGCATAAATTCTGCACTGTGGGAGAATTCACAGTGTGAGGGAGTCATGCTCTAGTTCTTGCAGTGTAGACCTCTGCAGGGCATTTATAGCATCTTTTCCCGCTTCTACACACACACCATTCTGTCTTCAAATCCCAGGAAGTCTTAACTCTTAGGGCCCTTTCTGCCCTGCTTAGTTTGGGCACAGAGTGCTTGCCCAGTTCATATCTAGCTTTTCATCCTTAAAAGCTCTGGATGGTATAAAGCTGGTATCAAAATAGCAACTACAGAACCAAGCCCAGAGTTTGGGATGTTGCCATTCGTAATCTTAGGATTGGTCAGGCACACCTGAAAAAGGGATACCCTTTTCTCTCTTTCCTACACTGTGAGGAGAGAGCAAAGATTTCCTCAGATTCCACAAACTGCCTGGTTACATGAAGCACAGTCCTGGATACTGTGTTGTTTATAAAGGATAGCACACAGGAAGTTCAGGGGGTCTGATCTCTAAGCTGCTGTGTATTGGGGGAGGGGGGGTGGAGGATAAGGGTAGGGGAGAGGTAGATGCCAGCTGCCTCTTAAACCGCCCTGTATAAAATCTGCAATACAGCTTCCATGTACCTGTGCCTGAAATGTCTGCAATAAAGAGGTGTTTGTAAACTATGGTTTCTTTCTTCCTGAACTGAGGTTGTCGTGTGGGACAAGGGAATGCTGGGGACATGTTAATAATTTGGGGGGGGGGTGTCTTTTTGAGACAGGTTCTCTCCCTTTAGTCCCAGCTGGCCTGGAGCTCACTAAGTAGTCCAGGCTGACCTTGAACTCACTGGAGATCTGCCTGCCTCTGCCTCCCAAGTGCTGGGAATTTTTGTAGTAGGAGCCAACCCCCCTTGCCCTTGCATTTCGTGGGCTTTATGTCTTCCCAGGTCTGTAGGACTTACTACCAAATCATTTCTTTCGGAGTCAGTCTGAAAAGTCATTAACCTGGGTAGTGGAGTTAGTCCCATTGTAGGACTATCCAGAGTTCAGGATAAAGTGGGCAGAGCCTGGGTCAGGTCCCCAGCAACTAGGGCTTTAGTCAGCCCAGTACTCCACGTGCATATTAGTTCTTCCTCAGTTTTGTGAAATTTACTCTGCTCGATCTGGTTGGGCTGGGTTCCTTAGCAATTTGGCAGTTTCCCAGAGCCCGGAACCTTTCTTCTGCAGTCTTCATAGGTTCCGGGATCGTAGGTCAGTGAAGGCCGGAAGTGGAGGCGGTTGGTGGGGTTGGCGGGGCCCTGGGACGCAGCACGGGCGGCGGTTTGCGAACTGCGGGTAGACCTAGTGTAGTGACCGGTGCCCTGCTGTTTAGCCGGGTTGTGGCTGGTGGAGGCTGAACAGTGTGCAACGGCAGCAAAACTAACGCGGAGCGAGCAGGCCGCTCGTGGCTGGGCCCATGGCCTCCTGCGCGAGCATCGACATCGAGGACGCCACGCAGCACCTGCGGGACATCCTCAAGCTGGACCGGCCCGCAGGGGGTGAGCGGGGATGGAGGAGGTGGGCTCTTTGCTAGGCCGACGTGTAGTGTGGGAGCTGAAGAGCCCTCGGGATCCGCCGGAAGGTTAAGACTGACTCTGGATCCTCCCAGCTGGTTACGGAGGGAGAGATTGGAGTCGGATCCCTTAGCATACCCGGGGAATGGCGCAGACCCCTAGGTGTTATCCCTCATCCTGTGCCAGACCGTTCCGCCTCTTCCTTCACTGTCTCAGCTGAAAGTAAGGCCCCTAGTCTAAATCTACCAAGTCCCTTTGGTTTCCTGGCTCCAAAGACCCACAGTGTTCCTGGGACTGGCCCAGTGCTCCTACTCTCGCTACAGTCAGATGTCTATAACGAGTTCTGGGCCTACAGTTAAACGATACGCTGAAGAGTCTCTTTGCCCTTCCTTCTGAAATGCAGACTTTAGACCTGAAACGGATTTTTTTTTTTTTTCAAAGGGTGGCCAACCGCAATTCTGTGTTCTTATTGGGTTGAACGCAGATCACAGACTACATGATTCTGATTAGATTAGGTTCCAAATATCTGCAAGCCCAGTATGCTCCCATTCATTTGAATTTTCCCTAGGCTCCTAGTACTACCTGCTGCTCTTGCCAGACAAAAGTCCCAAGGACAGCCAGCTAAGAGGGGTATAATATAATATTATCATAAAAGAGTATTGTTAGCCGGGTGTGGTGGCGCATGCCTTTAATCCTAGCACTTGGGAGGCAGAGGCAGGCGGATCTTTGTGAGTTCAAGGCCAGCCTGGTCTACAGAGTGAGTTCCAGGACAGCTGGGGCTACAGGGAGACCCTGTCTTGAAAAGACCAAAAAAAAAAAGTATTGTTTTGGTGTTGTGATGGGAATGGGGGTGTGTGGTGAGGGAGATATCCAGAGGGCAGGTCTGGGGCCTATAGAGATGGCTCAGCGGTTGAGAGCACTGGCTGCTTTTGCAGAGCACTGGGGTTTGGTTCCCAGAGCCACATGGCTGCTACCAATGATCCATAACTCCAGTTCCAAGGATCCAATGCCCTCTTCTGTCTTTCGTGGGCAGGACATGGGTGCACTTACACATACGCAGGCAATACACTCATACACTTGAAATAAGAATAATAAATATATATTTTTTTAAGTGCAGGTCTGGGGCTGGAGAGGTGGCTCTGCGGTTAAGAGCACAGACTGCTCTTGCAGAGGTCCCGGGTTCAATTCCTACCACCCACATGGCGGCTAAGAACCGTCTTTAAACTGAGCTGGGGGGTGGGGGACAAGTGTGGTGGCACACATCTTTAATCCTAGGACTCAAGAGGCAGAGGCAGGCAGATCTGTGAGTTCAAGACCAGCCTGGTCTACAGAGTGAGTTCCAGGCCAGCTGAGGCTATAGGGAGACCCTGTCTCAAAAACAAAACAAAAAGGGCAGGTCTGAGAGAAGACTCTAGGAAAGGTCTCATATGTAGACAGGAGCTTTGGTGCTAGGAAAGGAACTCAAGATACTTTTGTTAAGGTATATATTGCAAAAAGGGAACAGCATGTATGAAAACATTACATTTTCCTGCCTGATTCAGAGCTCTTTGAAAGTTGTAGTGGTTGACTGGTGACAGTGGTGTACATGTGCAATAGCCAGAGCTGAGAATTGATTCTTTCCTCACACTTTGTTATACCTGCCTAGACTGCCCATTGATCAGACACTGGTGCTCACTCTGATTAGGTTTAGCTAACCAAGACAGTCTGTTTTACTGCCTGAGACCACTAGGCACTTTGCCCCTTGGCCTGGAATTATTTCCCTTTACTCATGAGTTGGCTTTTGCCTCTGATGCCCACTGTAAACTAAGCAGACAATACACTATTGAGATTTTGTAGAACCTGGTGTGGTTAATTTTGTATAGGCCTGCTGTTTGTTTTATCTTTATGATAGGTTTGGAAGAGAGAGTGGCCATCTTATCCCTGTGCAGCTAAGGTAGGTCTGGTCCTAGTGAATAAGGCGAGAGGAGTTTTCCTTATAATTCCTTTGCTTATTGATTGGCACTTGATTCTCTTTTGCTAAGTAGCTTTTGCTTGTCTCTTCATTGAAGGACTTATTAGACATGTTTTTTGATGCCAGGCATGGTTGTGCATGCCCTTTATCCCAGAACTGTGGTATCAAGGCCAGCCTGGTCTACATAGTGAGTTCCAGGCCAGCTAGGGTTATGGGAGACCCTGTCTAAAAAAATAGAGACTTTTGTGACTAGAAACTTATGATGTTCCCAAAGCCCCTTCTTGCTAACATGGAATTTGGGCAGTGGTGTCTGAGTTAATGAGTATTTGAAACCCAGTCAGAAGCCAGGTATGGTGGCACTCACCTGTAATCTCAGCACTTGGGAGCAGAAGCAGGATGATTGTCAGTTGAAAGCTAGCCCAGAGGCTGGAGAGATGGCTCAGCGGTTAAAAGCACTGATTGCTCGTTCAGAGGACTCAGGTTCGATTCCCAGCACCCACACGGCGGCTAAGAACCATCTTTAACTGCAGTTCCAGGGGAATCCGACACCCTCTTCTGACCTCTGCAGCATTGCACTACAGGGGTGCACCTACCTACATGCAGACAGTACATTCATACATAAGAAGTAAAA
The DNA here is from genome assembly GCA_009823505.1 of Rhizomys pruinosus. Lineage (NCBI taxonomy): Eukaryota > Metazoa > Chordata > Mammalia > Rodentia > Spalacidae > Rhizomys > Rhizomys pruinosus. The sequence continues at coordinate 3,277,326 of VZQC01010259.1, forward strand.
GAAGAAAAAAAAGCTAGCCCAGAATACATAGTAAAGCTATAAATAAATAAATAAATAAATGTAGGGTTGGGAATAGGGTTCAATGGTAGAGCGCTTGGCTAGCATGTGCAGGCCCTGAGTTCCATCTGTAGCACTATTACCTCCCCCCCGCCCCCAAATAAAAAGAAACATTAGCATGCATGGGATGCTCAGGGTTCAGTCTTCAACACTGAGAGTAGTGACCAGCCATTACAAGCAACTGAAATACCGTCATTTTTTGTTTTTGTTTTGTATTTTTTTGTGTGTGTTTTTTTTGTTTTTGGGTTTGTTTGTTTGTCTCTTTTGAGACAGGGTCTCCCTGTAGGTCCAGCTGGCCTGGAGCTCACTGTGTAGACCAGGCTGACCTTGAACTCACAGAGATCTGCCTGCCTCTGCCTCAGAGTGCTGAGATTAAAGGTGTGCGCCACCACCCCTGGCATTGCTATCGTTATTTATTCCATACCCCACCCTGTGCCCATAGTTTCTCTCCTCTTTGTTCATTTCTTCATGCTCATTTCCTCCTGTGTTTACCTGTCCAGGCTACCTCCTTAGCCAATCTTGTATACATTGGGACACCTCCTTTCTTGTCCCTACATCTTTTTTTTTTTTTTTAATTTACTTATTTATTTTTATGTGTATGAATGTACTGTCTGCATGTAGATTTGTGCACCGGTGTCGTGCAATGCCTCGGAGGTCAGAAGAGGGCGTCGGATTCCCATGGAACTGGAGTTAAAGGCGGTTCTCAGCCGCCATGTGGGTGCTGGGGATTGAACCTGAGTCCTCTGCAAGAGCAGTCAGCGCTCTTAACCACTAGGCCATCTCTCCAGCCCCTTGTCCCTACATCTTATCTGTGCCTTTCCTTAAGAGGCTTCTCCACAACCCTGCCATCGATATTGGTTTGAGCCCTGGTACCCCACTCAGATTCTCAGCTAGTCTGTGTGTTGCTTTAGAGCAACCAGTCTATTGGCTGGAGCTGACTTTGTTATCTTTTCCTTTAAAACTCTTTAGGGGACAGGCATGGTAGCATATACTTGTAATTCTTATAGTTAGGAAGCAGGGGAATCTCAGGTTCAGGGCCATCTGAACTACATTGGAAGGCCCGTATCTCACAAAAGGGAGGGAGGGGCAAGCTTTTGTGGCTCTGATTGCACATAAGGAGAGGCTAAACAACTTGGCCTCCTATCTAGTATTTGCATTCTTGTTTTCTCTTCATCCTTCCCATGTTTTGTTTTGAGATAGGTCTTACTATGTGGTCTAGGCTGCCCTTGAACTCCCTGTATAGCCCAGCATGGTGCCAAATTCACAGTATTCCTGCCTCAGCCTCCCAGGTGCTGGGATTACAAGCATCTGCCTCCATGTCCTGAGTACCCTTATGCCCTCCTTCAAATCAGAGTTCCTCTTTGCTGGTTTAAGTATTAACTGGCTTCAGGAGTTTGGGGATTATTGTGTGTGTGTGTGTGTTGCTTTGTTTGTTGTGTTGGGTTACATTATGTTTTTTTTTTTTTGTTTTGTTTTGTTTTGTCTTTTCGAGACAGGGTCTCCCTGTAGCCCCAGCTGTCCTGGAACTCACTCTGTAGACCAGGCTGGCCTTGAACTCACAAAGATCCGCCTGCCTCTGCCTCCCGAGTGCTAGGATTAAAGGCGTGCGCCACCACACCCGGCTTTGCATTATGTTTTTTTGAGACACAGAGGATCAAACTTGGGGCCTCACACATGGTAAGCAAGCAGGCAAGCATTCTTATCACTGAGCTATCCTCCTGACCCCATCATCTTTGATGGTATATACCTCTGTCCCAGGTAGAAGAGCGTCATGCTCATCCTTGCTTTTGATGCATACCCACACTTACAGAATGGGGAATGAACAAAGGGCCCTCCTTTCCGTGGACACAATGTGCTCAGTTGAGAGTTCCTAGAGTACCTGTGATGTAGATCTGCAGGAGAAGCTAGTGATAGGTAGAGCAACTTAGGGTGCCCCTTTCTGCCCCTAGGACCCAGTGCAGAGAACCAGAGGCAATCCAGTGCCTACAATGGGGACCTCAATGGGCTCCTGGTCCCAGATCCCCTCAGCTCAGGTGATGGAACCTCAACAAGCAAACCTGGTATACGGACTATGCCACCCATTAACCTGCAGGAAAAGCAGGTCATGTGAGTACCTAGGAAATAGTAATGGTATTAATGGTATCTTTGGGGCTTTTGCTTAGCTAAAGGAATGAGATTAGGGTAAAGAGAAACCGTAAACCTCTATTTCTTCCCTTGTGGGTGATCTGGAGCAGAGCACTTTGACCACATTGAGTTTATATTAGAATAAGAGGTAAGGACAAGCCGAAGGTTCGGCTTGGATGCCTAGTGTAGAAGTGGCCTCATTCCCCAGGAGGGATATGAGCAAGAGAAACTCTGTGTCTGGAAACAGTGAACCGGGTAGAGCTGGGAATCTGGGACTAGAGATCTTCCCCAGGTGGATGGTGTCGTTCTAACCCCGTTGAGCCTTTTGGTGAGCAAGAGGTAAGTCTGTGCGCCCTCCCTCCAGCTGCCTCTCCGGAGACGACAGCTCCACCTGCATTGGGATTTTGGCCAAGGACGTGGAAATTGTGGCCAGCAGTGATTCTAGCATTTCCAGCAAGGCACGTGGGAGCAATAAGGTGAGTACCAGAATTGTATGGCCTGAATAGTGAGTGGGAGCACACTCAGCCTCTTTCTTCTCTCCCATGCATGCCGCCAGTTCCTATGGGGACCACCTTGACAAACAGTGTGCCTCATTTTCAGAACATCAGTGTTGACTGCCAATCCTCTGTAGAAATATGGTCGGAGAGATGTCAGTGGGGGCTAGGCTTGCACCTGTGACCTGCCCTATCCCCAGGGTTGTTAGGCATTACCTAGACTCTGGGGAAGCTGTTACAGTTTTCAGTCTCTTCATCCTTCCTCACTCTGAGTTCTCAGGTGAAAATCCAGCCTGTTGCCAAGTACGACTGGGAGCAGAAATATTATTATGGCAACCTGATTGCAGTGTCTAACTCCTTCTTGGCATATGCAATTCGGGGTGAGTAAGACCAGGGGCAAGGAGGAAATGTGCTATTAGAAGCCCCAGAGATGGAGATTTAGTGTTGGCTACTCAGCTCACTCAGACATTAGGGAAATAACAGAAGGCTTGTCCAGGACTGGGGAACTGGTAAGGAAAACCAAGCTTGAGACTATGGTGTTAGCAGTGAGGCAACCAAGGGCAGGTGATGTCTAGTCTGTGCTGCTGCCTTGGGGTGTTTGCTCATGACTCCCTATTCTTCTGATCTCAGCTGCCAACAATGGCTCAGCAATGGTACGAGTGATCAGTGTCAGCACTTCAGAACGGACCCTGCTCAAGGGTTTCACAGGCAGTGTGGCTGATCTGGCCTTTGCACACCTCAACTCTCCACAGCTGGCCTGCCTGGATGAGGCTGGAAACCTTTTTGTGTGGCGCTTGGCTCTGGTTAAGGGCAAAATTCAGTATCCATTTCCAGGCAGGTGGACTGAAAAAGAGGGGCTGGGACTAGGGATGTCAAACATACCTCACTATCCACTTACCTAGCCTTAACACTCTACTCAGAGAAGAGATTTTAGTCCATATCCGGCAGCCAGAGGGCACACCACTGAACCACTTCCGAAGGATCATCTGGTGTCCCTTCATTCCTGAAGAAAGTGAAGACTGCTGCGAGGAAAGCAGCCCAACAGTGGCCCTGCTGCATGAAGACCGGGTGAGAAGGTTGAGTGCAGTGGAGGAGAAACAGAACTGCCATATTATGCAGTAGACTGAATACTCACCACCCTGTATCTTTAGGCTGAAGTGTGGGACCTAGACATGCTCCGCTCCAGCCACAGCACTTGGCCTGTGGATGTCAGCCAAATCAAGCAGGGCTTCATTGTGGTAAAAGGCCATAGCACGGTAGGTCTACAACTGATCCCTTCCCACCCTCCCTGACTTCCTGTGCTCCTCATTCCCCATCTCCATAGCTGTCTAGGTGATTTTACTAGTACTCTGCCAGTCAGGATACTAAGCACAGAGTGGTCTTCACTTGTGCAGTTCACTGCTAACATAACTGTGCCACAGAGGTCTGGTTTTCTCTGTAACTCCCTGTCCCCATTCAGCCAGCCACACAGAAATGGGGCCCACTGTGGTCCATCCAAGCCCACTCATCTTCACTTGGGAAGGGGCGCATCCCACCACTGCTCAGGAGGCATAGCAAAATTCTTTGGGTTCTTCCAGTGTCTAAGTGAAGGAGCTCTTTCTCCTGATGGGACAGTCCTGGCTACTGCAAGCCATGATGGCTATGTCAAATTTTGGCAGATCTACATTGAAGGTCAGGATGAGCCAAGGTAAAGGCAAGGCCTGAGGGATTAGGATCCTACTGTTTACCCCCTGTCCAGAAAGGAACCAGATTGTTCACTCAGGCCGCTCATCTGCCTGCTTATAGGTGTCTGCATGAATGGAAGCCTCACGATGGACGGCCCCTCTCCTGCCTCCTGTTTTGTGACAACCACAAAAAACAGGATCCTGAGTGAGTGAGTGGGCAAACAAGTCTTTGGTGGTGGACTTGTTCATGGGCTCTTAGCTGGGGTCCTCAGGTAACCAGACAGTACCTTGTTGCTTTTCAGGGTCCCTTTCTGGAGGTTCCTCATTACTGGTGCTGACCAGAATCGGGAGCTAAAGATGTGGTGCACAGTGTCTTGGACCTGCCTGCAGACCATCCGGTAAGCCGGAGCTCAGACCGAGAGCAGGGCAGGTATATGGTGTCTTTGAATTTTTGTCTTACTCAGTTTGCCTCTTGGCTTCCTAGCTTCTCCCCAGATATCTTCAGCTCAGTGAGTGTGCCTCCCAGCCTCAAGGTTTGCTTGGACCTCTCAGCAGAATATCTGATTCTCAGTGATGTGCAGCGAAAGGTAGGCTTCCGTGGAGGTACACTGGAAGAACTGGTGTCACTGGGGAGATCGGGGATATGTGAAATATTCACAGCCCTCGCAGTCTCTGAGCTTAACTAGGAATGTGCTGCTCGTGCAGGTCCTCTATGTGATGGAGCTACTGCAGAACCAAGATGAAGGCCGCGCTTGTTTTAGTTCCATCTCTGAGTTCCTGCTCACCCACCCTGTGCTGAGCTTTGGCATCCAGGTTGTGACTCGCTGCCGGCTGCGGCACACTGAGGTGTTGCCTGCTGAGGAGGAGAATGACGGTCTGGGGGCTGGTGAGATGCCTCAGGGTCAGGGTTTTGTTAGTGTCTAGGGAGTATCCAGGCACGGAGCCAGGCCAGGGATTTAACAATCCACACTGTCCTTTCAGAAAGTTCCCACGGAGTTGGCGCCATGGAATCTGCAGCTGGTGTTCTTATCAAGCTCTTTTGTGTACATACTAAGTGAGTATGTCAGGGAAGGCCAATGTGTCCTATCTACATCCCTCCCTACCTCCTGTCCCTACCACCTTTAAGCACTCTATTCTCCCTTTGCTTTGTCCTACAGGGCACTGCAAGATGTGCAGATCCGCTTCCAGCCGCAGCTGAACCCTGATGTTGTGGCCCCGCTCCCCACCCACACTGCCCACGAGGACTTCGGTGAGTAAGGAGATAAGAGGGACCAGGCTACCCTAACCTGGGTCTGAAATCTGACTCAAGTAGTAGCCTTCCCAACAGCATTTGGAGAGTCTCGACCTGAACTGGGCTCTGAGGGGCTGGGGTCAGCTGCTCATGGGTCCCAGTCTGACCTTCGACGCATCGTGGAACTGCCTGCACCTGCAGACTTCCTCAGCCTGAGCAGCGAGACCAAGCCTAAGTTGATGACACCTGATGCCTTCATGACACCCACTGCTTCCCTGCAGCAGGTACTTCCTCAGGGTAAGGAAGCCTGGGAATGTCCCTTTAGTAGGCCCTAGTGCTCATTCTCTGGTTCGTCCCAGATGACTGCATCCCCTAGTAGCAGCAGCAGCAGCAGCAGTAGCAGCAGTAGCAGCAGCAGCAGCAGCAGCAGCAGCAGCTCTCTGACAGCTGTGTCTGCTGTGAGCAGTTCTTCAGCCATGGACCCCTCCTTGCCCAGGTAAGACAAAGTTGGGTGGTCATGTGGTCTGCTGTCAGAGTATGACAAGTGATGGTTGCTAATGCCTTAGGCTTCCTGCCTCTAGGCCACCTGAGGAGCTGACCTTGAGCCCCAAGCTGCAGCTGGATGGCAGTCTGACGATAAACAGCAGTAGCAGCCTTCAGGCAAGCCCACGCAGCCTCCTACCTGGCCTGCTCTCAGGCCCAGCTGACAAATTGACTCCCAAGGGGCCTGGGCAGGTGTGTGTGTGAGTGTGTGTGTGTCTGTCATGTATGAGAGAAGAGAGGGAGAGGGAAAGGGAAAGGAGACAGACAAGAGACAGACACTGGATGGGTGGATGGGTGGGTGAGTGGGCGGATGGATGGATGGATGGATGGATGGATGGATGGATGGATGGATGGAAAGTGCTGGTTAGCCAGTTGAGGGCAGTGGGGAAGATTGGAGCCCTCTCCTCCTACATACTTTTTCTACTTGACCCTGCTTGGGCTCAAGGGTTCCATATTTCCCCAAAGTTTATAGCAATCTTTCCTGTTCCATGTAGGGCATCTCCTCAACCTTCCATCCTCACTCACCTCTTTTGAACTGTAGTCTTGTTTTTGTAGTCCTGTATCTCCCTTCCCTGTTCCCTGATATCTTATCACTACAGATACCAGTATCTTGTCTCTATGTCCCCCACCTCTTCTCACACCTCCATTTTGGTCCATCTCAGGTATCTTCTGCTGCCTCTGCACTGTCCTTGGATTTGCAGGAAGTAGAGCCCCTGGGGCTACCGCAAACTTCCCCAAGTCGCACCCGTTCCCCTGATGTGATTTCCTCAGCTTCCACTGCCCTGTCTCAGGACATCCCTGAGATTGCGTCTGAGGCTCTTTCCCGTGGCTTTGGTTCCTCTGCTCCTGAGGGCCTTGAGCCAGACAGTATGGCCTCAGCAGCCTCAGCACTACACCTGCTGTCCCCACGGCCCCGGCCAGGTTCTGAGCTCGGCCCCCAGCTTGGCCTGGATGGAGGTTCTGGGGATGGAGATCGGCATAGTACTCCCTCCCTACTAGAGGCAGCCTTGACCCAAGAGGCTGCAACACCTGACAGTCAGGTCTGGCCTACAGCACCCGACATCACTCGTGAGACTTGTAGCACTCTGACAGAAAGGTAAGAAGCTTCGAAGGGGGAGAGTGTGTTCCTGAGAGGTGCACTGAACTATCCGCTACTGAGTCTGAATGCTTCCTTAGCCCCAGGAACGGCCTCCAGGAAAAGCACAAAAGCCTCGCCTTCCACCGACCACCTTATCACCTGCTGCAGCAACATGACAGTCAGGACACCAGTGCTGAGCAGAGGTGAGCACTATCTTACTGTATGCCCTTCCACCAATAAGGAGGGCTAGCAGATGAGCAGGTATTTAACTCTTTGCCTGCCCTTCCCCAGTGACCATGATGATGAAGTTGCCAGCCTTGCCTCTGCCTCAGGAGGCTTTGGCACCAAAATTTCCACTCCACGGCTGCCTGCCAAGGATTGGAAGACCAAAGGATCACCTAGGACCTCACCCAAGCTCAAGAGGAAAAGCAAGAAGGATGATGGGTAGGAGGGTTCTGGGGCCAGGGCCAGGGGTGGTCTCCAAGCTGCTTGATGTGGCCTGTAATGTCTCTTGCCTATTCAGGGATTCGGCTGTGGGATCCCGGCTCACAGAGCACCAGGTAAGTGAGGGAGGACCTTTTGCCCCATGAGACCCCATCTCATGAGAATGGGAAGGGACTTTGAGCTTTTCCCTTTCCTGATTGGTGGGGATAGGTGGAACAGGCAATGTGTAAGTTTTCAGTATTTCTGGCAGGTGGCAGAGCCCCCTGAGGACTGGCCAGCACTCATTTGGCAGCAGCAAAGAGAGTTGGCGGAGCTGCGGCACAGCCAAGAAGAGCTGCTACAGCGTCTCTGTGCCCAGCTTGAAGGTCTGCAGAACACTGTCACAGGCCACGTAGAACGTGCTCTGGAGACCCGGCATGAGCAAGAACGTATCCTTGGGGGTGGTGTCATAACATGGCATTGGGGGAGGGGCAGCATTCTTGTCTTAGGAAAGGTATGAGTCCTGCTGTAAGTCTGTTTCTTAGCTGCATCACAGAACGGCGGCTGGAGCGGGCACTGGCAGAGGGGCAGCAGCGGGGTGGGCAGCTGCAGGAGCAGCTGACACAGCAGCTGTCCCAGGCACTCTCTTCAGCTGTGGCTGGGCGGCTGGAGCGCAGTATAAGGGATGAAATCAAGAAGACGGTTCCTCCATGTGAGTTTTGTGTAAGACTTCTATGGAATGCAGTGGGTCAGGTGGGCATAGGTGAACCTTCAAGCTTCCTCTCCTGGTTCCATCCCCCTCTTCCTGTGCCTTAGGTGTCTCCAGGAGTCTAGAGCCTGTGGCAGGCCAGCTGAGCAACTCAGTAGCTACCAAGCTCACAGCTGTAGAAGGCAGCATGAAAGAGAATATCTCTAAGCTACTTAAGTCCAAGGTGCTAGGGGCCCAAAATAAGAAGGGTGGCTGGGCGGGCAAAATTGGGCTCGGGCTTTCAACTTGGCGCCTCTTATATCTCAGAACTTGACAGATGCCATTGCCCGAGCAGCTGCAGACACATTACAGGGACCAATGCAGGCTGCCTACCGTGAAGCTTTCCAGAGTGTGGTGCTGCCAGCCTTTGAGAAGAGTTGCCAGGCCATGTTCCAGCAGATCAATGATAGCTTTCGGCTGGGGACGCAGGAATGTGAGTGGGGGTCATATGACCCAAAGTGGTAGCAAAGGCTATACTCTTTCCTACCATCAGTTTTATGATTTCTGTGGTCATCCATCAGACTTGCAGCAGCTAGAGAGTCACATGAAGAGCCGGAAGGCACGTGAGCAGGAGGCCAGGGAGCCAGTGCTGGCCCAGCTTCGGGGCCTGGTCAGCACACTGCAGAGTGCTACTGAACAGATGGCAGCCACTGTGTCTAGCAGCGTTCGGGCTGAGGTGCAACACCAGCTGCATGTGGCTGTGGGCAGGTGTGTGGGCCTGGCTCTGGGAAAGGTGGTATGTTAGGAAGGGCCGTACTAGGCTTCCTATCCACCTCATCTACCCACTTCCCTTTGCAGCTTGCAGGAGTCAATTTTAGCACAAGTACAACGCATAGTTAAGGGTGAAGTGAGCGTGGCACTCAAGGAGCAACAAGCCACCGTCACTTCCAGCATCATGCAGGCCATGCGCTCAGCTGCTGGCACACCTGTCCCCTCTGCCCATCTTGACTGCCAAGCCCAGCAAGCCCATATCCTGCAGTTACTACAGCAGGGCCACCTCAATCAGGCCTTCCAGCAGGTATGACAACACAGTGTTAGGACCTAGTAAGAGGCATATCCTGACAAGGCCCATACACGATGTGTCTTCTCCTCCCCAGTAGGCTTTAGGCTGTCTGGTAGGCTGCTCCTGATTCTTTTGGGCTTTGAGGCCATTGCCTCCCTTATTCTGGACCACTTCCTATCTCTCATACTGCCTGGCCTCATGACTGACCACCCTTCTTGGGAAACGTTTCTGATCAGATTTTGTAGGATGACAGTATAACTTTACAATCCTCTTGAGTCTCCAAGCATTCTTCTGGAACTCTCAGCATCCAACTCTGATTGTCTTCCCCCAGACCTTACACCTTAGAGAAGCAAGACATTCCATCCTGGTGTTAGATATAAATGCTGCTGTCTTGTTCTGCTCCCAGGCACTGACAGCTGCTGATCTCAATCTAGTGCTGTATGTGTGTGAAACTGTGGACCCAGCCCAGGTTTTTGGGCAGCCACCCTGTCCACTTTCCCAGCCTGTACTCCTTTCACTCATCCAGCAGTTGGCATCTGACCTTGGAACTAGAAGTGACCTCAAGCTCAGGTGAGTGGGATAGTCAGAGACCAGAAGATGAACTGAAGTTGAGGACAGAAAGGGAGCAATTAAAAGTGGACACACTTTCCCGACTACCCTCCCTAATCTTCCTACCGTCACCATCCCTCTGGGCTTTAGTGCCACCAGGGGGCACTCCCATCTGCTGGCATCCAACAGTAGCCTGTCCTTTGTCCTCTATCCCCAGCTACTTGGAAGAGGCTGTGATGCATCTGGACCACAGTGACCCCATCACTCGAGACCACATGGGCTCTGTCATGGCCCAGGTACGCCAGAAGCTCTTCCAGTTCCTACAGGCCGAGCCACACAACTCACTAGGCAAGGCAGCCCGGCGGCTCAGTCTAATGCTACATGGTCTTGTGACCCCTAGCCTCCCTTAGCTGCTTCAGTGGGTGGAGTAACACTGGAGGCCAGTAGGCAGACTTAGGCCAAGATGGAGCCATGCCTGCTGTTTACCTGCTCAGACCTCCACTTCTGCTGTTTGGAGATGGGGGGCAGGGTACACTGGCAGTGGTCTACAGATAGTGGTAGCCAGCAGGGTTAGGCTTGGGCCAGGATAGGTATTGTGCCTTCTTGGGTCCTGCCACGCCTGAAGCATGACCCTAAGATCGTGACACCACTTGAGCTGAATTTTCCATGTTCCTTTTTACCTCCAATTTGGATCTTTTTGTTTTTCAAAAACACTGAGAAATTCAATTAAAAGCTTTTGGAATAAAATGGAGTTTGTGTGTGAATTTGGTGTGTCTTTGGGATGACTTTTCTTCCTATGGGGAGGTCCGTCTAAAGCCAGCCCATGCTGGGGGAGGGAGGTGTCCCTGGCACGCACGCTCATCTGGTAAGCTGCCTACTCAGATCTCTGCTGTCTGTCGATTCAGGCAAAGCTCCTAGAATCAGCTCAGCATCAGCTCGTTCCTCTGAACTATCTGCTCTTTGGGTGATTTCACTCTCTAGGGTCCTTTGCTCCTTTGCCTATCTGGCTACTGGAGGTGGAGCCACCAGCTGGGATAAGGCCCCGCCCCAGCTCCCATCCAATCACAGTCCCTTCCTCTGGGGGCTGAGCTTGCAGGCAGCAGTCCAAGCCCGTAGCTCTGGCACTAGGCTCACAGCCAGGGATGATGCGCTGCTGCTGCTGCTGCTGCTGCCGCCGCTGCCACTGGTGCTGCCGATATCAGCGGCTGCCCTGTGCCCTGAGGCTGTTGCTGTTACTGCCACTCGGTGAGTGTGGGCATCCTAGGCCGTTTTCAGAGGTCCCAGCCAGATAATTTAGGACGTGGGAACTGAGGGTAGAGTTTAACCATGAGGGCTCCCGGAAAGTATGACAGTGGCTTCAGGATGGAAAGTGGGGTGCAGAGAGCTCAACTGTAGGGAAAGAACTTTGAAACTCTGTAGCCTCTCTTCTGACAAAGGGAACCAATGGCCTCTATCAGAACTCAGGCCATGGATCCCTGAGGTCCTTCAGGAGCCTGGCCCTTCCTGCTTGGCCTCGTCAGAGACACTTCTGTCTCTGGGAAGTGCCAGCTGAAGCTCATGTGGAGGCTGCAGAAGAACTTTTCTGTCCGTGGCCTCATGTCTCAGAAGCCCACACTCCCAGAACCCCTGTCCTTGAGCTAGGACCCCAGAAAGAGAAGGAGCTGACCCCTTGGGCATCATTCTCCCTTCCTCTATATTCTACAACTCCTTGCCTTGAAGAGAGTCAGGACAAGTGATCCCCACATACCTCAGTTCCCTAGAGCACCCCTTTCGAGCTGAGTCACATCTCTAGAGCACTTGCAGGTAAACAAGGCCCTAGTGGATGCACCCTGGCTTATCCTGTCCACCATTCTCCATTCCCAGCCCTTGTACCTCCCCAAGCTGTAGCCTCTGGGGTTCCAAACCGCTGTGATACCATATACCAAGGCTTTGCCAAGTGTCTCATCCGCTTGGGGGATGGCATGGGCCATGGAGGCGAGCTGGAGACTGTTTGCAGGTACCGGCAGGTGGGAGGCAGTGGGCAGGTGGGAGGTACCACTCAGTCTGTGCCACCATGCCCACCCTCAGGGGCTGAACCTCTTTCTTTACAAAAACTCTTTGCCTTTTCTAATTCTCCTAATCCCATTCTTTAACAGGTCCTGGAATGACTTCAACACCTGTGCCTCTCAGGTCCTGTCGGGTTGCCCAGAGGAGGCTGCTGCCCTGTGGGAGTCGCTGCAGCAAGAAGCTCGCCGCGCCCCTCACCCAGACAACTTGCACATTCTGTGCGGTGCCCCTGTGAGTGTCTGGGAGCGGGGTGCTGGCCAAGAGACCAACCAGGAGACACTTCGAGCAATAGCACCTGCACTGGCCCCAGCCCCTGCACTGCTCAGTGCTGCTTTGGCTATTGCCTGCCTCCTGGGGCCTCTGGCCTAACCAATCTGGTCAGCAGCGAGGTGCTTCCCATCCCTGCATGCAGAGGGTGGTTGTGGGGATTCTGCAAAATGTGCACGGTTTTCATTAAAGGTATTTATATTTGCACTAAGCGGCTTCCTTTCTCCTGGCTGTGGACCTCTGGGCTATGGCAGGGGCCTCCAGAAACTGATCCCTAGCATCGGATGGGTGTGGCTCAGGGCCTCCACAGGGGACTCAACCTTCTGTATCACAAACATTTGTTTCCTTGTGGCGGCGGCGGCGGCGGAGGCGGCGGCAGCAGCGGCGGCAGCAGCAGCAGCAGCAGCTGCGCTGAGCTTTCCATTACACTGTTGGTCCCCAGAGCACCACAGGCCCCAAGAGCTCCTGTGGAGACCCAGGATCTGGATGGTCCAGCCCTTCTCTGCTTTCCCAGCCAGGCAGGGATGGGAAACCAACTGGGGTCAGCCTCCTCTTCTAAGGTCTAGACCCTCCAAAGGGCTCCAGAAGCCCGTATTTACCCCAGTGGGAGGAAGAGCAGGAATCAGAATGGACAGCAGAAGGCTAACATTCTGACTCCTTTGTTTTTTTTCTTTTTTTAAAATTTTATTTTGCCGGGCGTGGTGGCGCACGCCCAACACTTGGAAGGCAGAGGCGGGCAGTCTCTGTGAGTTCAAGGCCAGCCTGGTATAGTGAGTTCCAGGACAGCTAGAGCTACAGGGAGACCCTGTCTCAAAAAGACCAAAAAAAAAAAATTTATTATGATTATTATTATTGTCTTTTTGAGACAGGCTCTCCCTATAGTCACAGTTGGTTTAGCACTTGGGAGGCAGAGGCAGGTGGATCTTTGTGAGTTCAAGGCCAGCCTGGTCTACAGAGCGAGTTCCAGGACAGCCGGATCTACAGAGAGACCCTATCTCAAAAAGACAAAAAAAAAAGATTATATGTAATTAATTCTTCATACTTTTGAGTTGTTTATATTATAGTATTACATGTATCTATGTTAAAACTTGAAAAACACCACAATAAAGATTTTAAAGCTTGAACCATCAAATATTCCATCTTTTGATAAGAACTATCTGAGGGCTAATGAGATGACTCAGTGGATAAGGTGCTTGCTGTGTAGGCTTGGAGACTTGAATTTGAACCCCAGAACCCAAGAAAACATGGAAGGAGAGAACAGACTTCAGAAAGAATTTCATGATACTTAAAAAAGTGCCACTATTAGGAAAGAGGCTGGCTAATTTCTCAGAGGCTGTTTGAACCTATACAGTCATTCGTGTTTAAGGCATACTTGATGCACACAATGAAAGAACACTGTGAGGCAACGACAGGCCCTCACTAGGAAGCTGTAGGGTTTGCCTGCTGAAAGGAAGGACTCACCTCTTCACTGAGGAACTTCC
>VZQC01010259.1:3305816-3321702 GCA_009823505.1 Rhizomys pruinosus
AATTAAAAAAAAAATTTTTTTTGGTCTTTTTGAGACAGGGTCTCCGTGTAGTCCCAGCTGTCCTGGAACTTACTCTGTAGACCAGGCTGGCCTTGAACTCACAAAGATCCACCTGCCTCTGCCTCCCAAGTGCTAGGATTAAAGGTGTGCGCCACCACGCCCGGCTGAAATTTTTTGATAGTCCCTCTCCCCAGGTGTGTCCAGTTGACAACCAAGATTAGCCACCAGAGTCATAGCTGGGCATAGTAGTATACAACTATAGTAGTAGCTGTTTAGGAGGCTGAGGCAGAAGTTTTACTTGAGCCTAGTTTAAGCTTAAAAATGTAGTAGTGCCAGGGCTGGAGAGATGGCGTAGTGGTTAAGAGTGCAGACTGCTCTTACAGAGGACCCGGGTTCAATCCCCAGCACCCACATGGCGGCTGAGAACCATTAACTCCAATTCCAGGAGAACTCCAGTTCCAGGGGAATCCGACACCCTCTTCTGACCTCCTTGGCATTGCACGACACGGGTGCACAAACCTACATGCAGACAGTGCATTCATACAAATAAATAAATTAGTTAATTAAAATAAAATAAAAATCTAGTAGTGCCAATCATGGTGGTGCACTCCTTTAATCCCAGCACTTGGGAGCCAGAGGGAGGCAGATCTCTATGAGTTCAAGGCCAGCCTGGTCTACATAGAGAGTTCCAGGACACCTGGGGCTGCAGGGAGACCCTGTCTCAAAAAGGTACCCCCAAAAAAGTAATAATTATTAAGAGGTAATATTAAAAGTTAAATGCCAGCCGGGTGTGGTGATGCATGCCTTTAATCCTAGCACTTGGGAGGCAGAGGCAGGCGGATCTGTGTGAGTTCAAGGCCAGCCTAGTCTATAGAGTGAGCTCTAGGCCAGGGAGTAAAGGGAGACCCTGTCTCAAAAATACCAAAAAAAAAAAAAAAAGTACCAGACATAGTGGTGCACATCTTAATGTCAGCACTCAGGAGGCTGAGACAAAATTCTACATTTAAGGCCAGCTTGGGCCACATAGTGAGTTCAAAACCAGCTTTAGCTAAATAGTGGAGATGCTTCTCAAAATATCAAAACATAAGCCAGGTATAGTGGCGCACGCCTTTAATCCCAGCACTCTGGAGCCAGAGACAGGCGGATCTTTGTTCAAGGCCAGCCTGGTATACATAGTGATTTCCAGGACAGCTGGAGCTACAGGGAGACCCTGTCTCAAAAAGACCAAAGGAAAAAAAAAAAACAACATAAAAGTTAAAACATTCTGGGCCGGAGAGATGGCCTAGCGGTTGAGAGCACTGACTGCTCTTGCAGAGGACCCAGGTTCAATCCCTAGCACCCACATGGTGGCTGAGAACCGTCTTTAGCTCCAGTTCCAGGGGAATCTGACACCCTCTTCTGACCTCCGTGGCATTGCATGACAGGGGTGCACAAACCTACATGCAGATAGTACATTCATACACCTAAAAATAAATTAATTAAAAAATGTTTAAAAAAAGTTAAAACATTCTAAGGGTAAGTGGTACACAAGTGTTTTTAGGCACAAGCACTGTAGTAATTTGGACTCTGTTCTTTATTGTGTGTATGCGTGCCCTCACATGCATTTAGGCACCAAGGAGCACATGCGGAGATCAGAGGACAACTTTCAGGAGTTAGTTCTCTCCTTCTACCATGGGTCTGGGGATTGGAAAATTGTCAGACTTTCTCAGCAAGCTCTTTTTATCTACTGAATTGTCTTGCTGGTCCCTCCTGATGTTTTTCTTAAGCTTTTATTAGTATATACATTTCTTTTAAGATGTTTTTATTGCATGTGTATGTGCATTCCCACTCATGCCATGGTGCACAGGTGGAGGTTAGAGCTTATAGGTTAGTTCTCTACTATCTTGTGGGTTTGGGGAATGGAACTCAAGTCACCAGGCTTGGTGGCAAGTGCCTTAACCCACTGAGCCATCTTGCCAGCCCTAGAATATACATTTCTATAATACATATCAAAGTAACTTTTAGAATGTAATATTTCTTGATGGTTTTGAGATAGCAAGAGCCAGAAATGTTGTGAGAAAAAAAAAAACTTCTTAACCCTCTGAACCTCCTTTCTTCTTCCCTCTCTCCCTTTCACATTTGCACACTTCCAGAGGAAATCACTGTTAATTGTTTCTCTCTACCCATTTGGGTACATATGTGTATAACTTTAAAATTGTTATTGGAATGGGACATGGTGATGCATGCCTATAATCCCAGCACTGTGGAGACAGAGGCAGGGGTACTGCTGCATGTTCCAGGCCAGCTAGGGCTATATGGCAAAACTTTATCTAAAACAATAACAAAATGGTGCTGGGAATGTAGCTCAGTGGTAGAACACTTGCCTAGAATGTGTGAAGCCCTAGATTTAATCACTAGTTATCATAAGAAAAAAATATCTAATAAAAAGGAGAAGGGCTGGAGATAGCTCGGTTGGTTGAGTGTTGGCCTAGCATGCTTGATCCCCAGCACCACCTAAGATTAGCTGTGGTGATGTAGGCCTATGGTGATGTAATTTCAGCACTTGGGGCATGGAGGCAGGAGATGAGGAGTAGGAGTTCAATGTCATTGTTGCTCAAATAGTGAGTTCAAGGCCAGCCTGGCCTGCCTGAGACCTTGTCTTTAAAAAGCAAAAAGAGGCCGGGCGTGGTGGCGCACACCTTTAATCCTAGCACTTGGGTTGGGAGGCAGAGACAGGCAGTCTCGAAAAGACCAAAAAAATAAAATAAAATAAAATAAAATAAAATAAAATAAAATAAAATAAAATAAAAAGAGCAAACAGATAAATATATAAAATATTTTTTGTAGCCCCCTTTTGTGGTGCTAAGGCACATTAGGCAAGTTCTCTACTGCTGAACTATACCCCCAGGTCTAATGTACCTTTCTTTTTAAAAGTTGCAGAGAATTCCATTGTGTGAATACATCTTAATTTATTTTATTTAATTTTCTCTTATCATTGGATATGTAGATTGTTTCTAATTTTTCTTTTTCTTTACAATTTTTCCTTTTGTATTTATTTTTGTGGAAAGAGGAAGATGTACATATGTGGAGATAAAAGTTGTGAAGGCGCATGCCTTTAATCCCAGTGCTTAAGAGGCAGAGGCAGGCAGATCTTTGTGAGTTCAAGGCCAGCGGGGGCTACAGGAAGACCCTGTCTCAAAAAGACCCCCCCCAAAAAAAGTTGTGGAGTTCAGAGGACAGCTTGCAGAGTTGGTTCCTTGTGGATTCTGAGGATTGAACTCTGCTCATCAAGCTTGGTGGCAAGTGGGTAACTCACTGAGTCATCTTACAGGCTTGTTTGTTTGTTTTTGCTCTTTTTGAGACAGGGCTCCCTGTAATCCCAGCTGTCCTGGAACTCATCTGTCTAAGCCAAGGCTGGCTTGAACTCACAGAGGATCGTGCCTGCCTCTCTCTCCCATGTGCTGGGATTAAAGGGTTGCTCCCATAGCCGGGCGTCTGGCTGGCGCACGCCTTTGAATCCCTCAGCCACTTGGAAGGCAGAGGCAGGCGGCATTTTGTGAGCCTTCAAGGCCAGCTGGTCTACACCAGCGGTTCCAGGACAGCTGGAGGCTACAAGGAGACCCTATCTCGCCCAACGAAATAGACCAAAAAAAACAAAATAATAAAAAAAAGGAAAAGAAATAAAGGAAAAGAAATTCTTTTGTTTTTATCTGGAAACTTCACTGTGCCCTTAGCTAGGCTAGTCTGTCTCCCAAGTGCTGGGATTAAAAGCTCACATCACCACATCCAGCTCCACTTTATCTATTGAGGTAGACACTCTGAACCCAGAGCTCACTACTCGGGCAATGTGACTCCCATCAAGCCGCCAGGATCTCCTACTCATCCTGTACCTCCATCGCTGAACTTACAGGCATGTGACAAATATACGCAGCGATATATCTTTTTTTTTTTTTTATCTTATTTGGGAAGAAAGGGTCTCCCTGTAGCCCTGGGCTGTCCTTGAACTCACATCATGTAGAACCAGTCTAGCGCTTGACTCACCGAGATCCACCTGCCTCTGCCTCCTCCGGACTGCTGGGATTACAGGTATGTGGTTACGCATGCCCGGCCAATTTTTTTGTTTTTTGAGACCAGGGTCCCTCCTTTTAGTTCCCACGCTAGCCTGGATTCTTTATGTAGACCAGGCGACCTTGAACTCCGAGATCCACCCACCTCGCCTCCTAAGTGTGTTTGGGATTCAAAGGCATATATCACGCCCAGAATATCCAGCGGTTTTTTTTTTTTTTAAAAATGTTTTGGTCTTTTTCGAGACAGGGTCCCTGTACGCCCCGCTGTCCCTGAACTCTGTAGACCGGCTGGCTTTGAACTCTAGATCTAACTGCTCTCTGCCTCCCAAGTGCTGATTAAAGGTTGTGGTGCGCCACCATGCCCGGCTTTTATTTCTTTTATTTATTTATTTATTTATTTATTGTTTTATTATTATTAATTAAAAAAAAAAAAGGGTTTTTTTGTTTTGTTTCTGTTTTTGGTTTGCGTGTTGTGTTTTTAGATGTGGTCTCCTGTAGCCCCAGCTGTCCTGGGATCACTCTGTGACCAGGCTGGCCTTGAACTCACAAAAGATCTCCTGCCTCTGCCTCCCACAGTGCCAGGATTAAAGGTGTGGTGCCACCATGCCCAGGAATTCCAGGTTTTTTTTTTTTCCACAATAAATTTATTTTTATTTTTTAAAACAAAGGGTTTTTTTTTTTCTGTCTTCTCAAGACAGGGTCTACCTGTAACCCAGTCTGTCCTGGAACTCTGTACGACGCAGGCTGGCTTTGAACTCACAAAGATTCGCGCCTACCTCTGCCTCCAAGTGCTAGGATTAAAGGCGTGCACCATATGCCCAGCAATATTCTTCAGGTTTTTATGGAGCTGCCTGGGCGATTAGATGCTGCAACTGAACTTGGTCCTTTGGAACGAGCAGCCAATCTCTCTCTCTCTCATCAACTCTCGCCGTTCTCTCTCTCTCTGCCACAGTACTGCTTAAAAAAGGGGTGACATGTTCTACTCCCAGCATTAATTCTTTCGACTTCAAAAAATTGCAGCTTTTTCGCTGTGCTGAGTATTGATTTAAGGCCTTTCACGTGCTTAAGTCCAACTAGTACTCTCCCTAATTTTTTCGTTTCTTTTTAAAAAAAAAATTTATTTTTTAATTTTTAATTTTTTCTTGTATGTGTATGAATGTACTGTCTGCATGCAAGTCTGTGCACCTGTGTCGTGCAATGCCGCGGAGTTCAGAAGAGGGTCTCGGATTCCCCTGGAACTGGAGTTCTCCTGGAATTGGAGCTTCAGACGGTTCTCAGCCGCCATGTGGGTGCTGGGGATCGAACCCGGGTCCTCTGTAAGAGCGGTTGGTGCTCTTAACCGCTAGGCCATCTCTCCAGCCCCTCACCCCTAATTTTTCATTAGAGTGCCATGAATTTTTTAATTTTATTTTATGTGTATGAGTGTATTGCTGCATCTATGTAAGGTGCACCATGTCATGGAATGGTAGAGGTCAGAAGAGGGCTTCAGAATCCCTAGAATTGGAGTTATGAGTTAGCCATGGTATGGGGCTTGGAATAGAACCTGGGTCCTCTCTTAGAGCAGCCAGTGCTCTTCTGAGCCATCTCACTAGCCCCCCTGTGAATTTCTTTATTTTTTTATTTTTATTTTTCTCTATGTGTATGAATGTACTGTCTGCATGCAGGTCTGTGCACCCATGTCGTGCAATGCCTAGGAGGTCAGAAGAGAGTGTCAGACTCCCCTGGAACTGGAGTTCTGGAATTGGAGTTTCAGACTGCCATGTGGGTGCTGGGGATCGAACCCGGGTCCTCTGTAAGAGCAGTCGGTGCTCTTAACCACTAGGCCATCTCTCTAGCCCAGTGAATTTCTTATACAGACATATCTGTATACTTATGGGAGTGGTTTTGTAATATTATTCCTGGAAATGGAATTTCTGGGTCTGTTTCCTGTTGTAGAAACCAGAATCATCTGGGCACACACCTTTAATCCTAGCACTTGGGAGGCAGAGACAGGCAGATCTTTGTGAGTTCAAGGCCAGCCTGGTCTCTGGAGTGAGTTCCAGGACAGCTGTGGCTACAGGGAGACCCTGTCTCAAAAAGTCCAAAAAAAAAAATAATAAAAAGAAACCAGAATCCTTTAGTTCTCCGTAGGTCTGCATATTGTTCAAAGGTTTTGTCTAGGGGTTGGAGAGATGGCTCAGCAGTTAAGAGCACTGACTGCTCTTGCAGAGGACCCAGGTTCAATTTCCAGCACCCACATGGCAGCTAAGAACTGTCTTAGGCTGGGCATGGTGGTGCATGCCTTTATTCCCAGCACTTGGGAGGCAGAGAGGCAGAGAGGCAGAGAGGTAGAGAGGCAGAGGCAGGCTGATCTCTGTGATCCGCCAGCCTGGTCTACATAGCAAGCTCCAGGCCAGGCTGTCTCAAAAAAAAAAAAAAAAGTTTTGTTTAAAGGGACAAGAATTTTTGCCTGGAATCTGCTTTATGATTATTTAAATACAGTTTAGCCATTACTAGTTCCTGAGATTACTGAGAGATTGCTATCTAAATCATTTTGTTAGTCTTCCAAAACACAGAAGCAAAATATAGAGATTACCTTTCTCCTATCTCTGTCTCTGTTTTTTCTTTTTTTTTTTTGGTCTTTTCAAGACAGGGTCTCCCTGTAGCCCCAGCTATCCTGGAACTCGCTCTGTAGACCAGGCTGGCCTTGAACTCACAAAGATCCACCTGCCTCTGCCTCCCGAGTGCTAGGATTAAAGGTGTGTGCCACCATGCCCGGCTTCTGTCTTGTCTTTTTGAGGGTCTCCCTGTAGCTTCAGCTGGCCTGAAACTCACTATGTACACCAGCTGGCTTTGATTTTTACAGAGAGATATCCACCTGCCTCTGCTTCCTGACTGCTGGGATTAAAGGCATGTGCCATCATACCCACCTGATACAGAGGTCTTTTTAGGTGAAAGGTTGTGAAACTTTCTGTGGGGAAAAATCTTGGTGGGTATTGGAGAGGACCAGGTGCCTATTTTCCACTATTGGGAGGCATTCATAAACCTGGCCTCTGTAACTAGCATCTTTATCTCTGGCCTTTTCCACAAGTGGGATTAGGTCTGGAAGCTTGTGAACAGACTTACTTTGGAGTTCAGATAACCTGCACAGTCCAAGCAGACTATTTTTGAGGATGTTTTTGTGGTCGCCTAAAAAGTATGGTTTATTTTACCATCAGTCTGGCCTCTTTCCGCCCTTGAAAATACTCATAATCTAGGGCTGGAGAGATGGCTCAGTGGTTAAGAGTACTGACTGTTCTTACAGAGGACCTGGATTTGATTCCCAGCACTACATGGTGGCCAACAACAGTCCATAACTCCAGTTCCAGGGGATCTGACACCTTCTTCTGACCTCTCTGGGCATCGCATGGCACCGGTGCATTTACACACACACATGCAGTATACTCATACACATAAAAAAATAAAAATAATCGGCTGTGGTGGTTCACACCTGTAATCCCAGCACTCCAGAAACAGAGGCAGGCAGATCCCTGTGAGTTCAAAGCCAGCCTGGTCTGCATAGTGAGTTCCAGGACAACTGGGGCCACAGGGAGACTCTCTCAAAAACACCAAAACAAGGCCGGCCATGGTGGCTCACGCCTTTAATCCCAGCACTCAAGAGGCAGAGGCAGGCAGATTTCTGTGAGTTCAAGGCCAGCCTGATATACAGAGCCAGTTCCAGGCCAGCTGGGACTAAAAGGGAGATCCTATCTCAAAAAGACAAAAAAACAAAACAAAAGCCTCATAATCTTTCATTGTTGCTTCACAGAAAATCAAGTAAAGGGATCACTTTTCAGTGATTGTAATGAAACACATTCTAGAGTAGCACTCTGGAGCCAGGCTGGTGACATATCCCTATAATCCCAGCCCTCAGGAGTTTAGGCAGAGGATTACTGCAAGTTAGAGGCTAGCCACAGCTACACAGTGCTTTCTAGTTCAACTGAAACCTACATTGTAAGATCTTGTCTAAAGAGGAAAAGAATGAAAGGAAATAAAGAGAGTTGTGAGCAGCATGACAGCTGATAGTTTAGAATTGAGGTTTTTGGCCAGGCGTGGTGGCTCCTGCCTTTAATCCTAGCACTCAGGAAGCAGAGGCAGGCGGATCTTTGTGAGTTCAAGGCCAGCCTGGTCTACAGAGTGAGTTCCAGGATAGCTGGGCTACAGGAAGACCCTGTCTCGAAAAGACAAAAAAGAATCAAGGTTTTTGAAGACAGGATCTTGAGAAAAGGTCCCCAATAGAGGAGTGTTGATTCACTGCATCAGTGATACGAAGAAAATATTGAGATCTTGACCTGGGGAGGCCGAGTTCTGCTGGCCCCCAGGTACTTTTGAAGTCTTCCTTGGATTTGGGAACCAGGAGATAGAGGTCCATGCTTGACTACCTGTCTCAGTGGTTTTGGACAAGTCTCTCTACTTATGGCCTGTTTCTATAGTGTCAGTGAGGAAGGGAGTGCTGCATGTTCATTGTCTCTGCCACTGTCCAGAGTACTTGCACTTTTCCAGAGGAGTGCTTTGCTTCTATCAGCTGAAGGTGTAGAGTAGACTCTGGCTATTTTTTTTTTTTTTTAATCTTTTCGAGACAGGGTCTCCCTGTACCCCAGCTGTCCTGGAACTCACTCTGTAGACCAGGCTGGCCTTGAACTCACAAAGATCCGCCTGCCTCTGCCTCCCAAGTACTAGGGTTAAAGGCGTGCATCACCACACCGGCTCCACTCTGGTTATTTTTCATGTTAGATTGGTAATTTGTCCTAACTGGTGGTGTAGCATGACCTTCCTGGGAGGTGTCTTTGCTTAGGCTTTCTAACTCACACTGGCAGCTGTGCTGGGTACATGCACAGAAAGCTGGGAGGGAAAGGTTCTCACCAAGAGGTTTTGCTGGCCACCACCATTGTCCCTGTATTTGGATTTTCACTTAATTGTGGGAAGAGAAGTTAGATGTGATTGAAGCGTGGAGCAGTTGAGACCACCTGAAAGATGTTACCTATGTCCCCCACCTTTCAGAGATAGCACCTTTTCTTCACTTTCAATCTGTATTGGGGATGGTTAGAGGACTGTTAACAGCCTACCTTTGAAGTATTTCTAATTGGAATAAATGTGGCTCTTTACTGCTGATTTTAGATCTTTGTGCAGACTTTGTTTAAAGTGACAAGTCAGGGCTTTTCCTATAAAGCTTAATTTTTCTCATCAAGACCAGACAAGGTATGCACATTTAAGAAGAGCCCAGTGAGTATGGCTAGAGACAGTTGTTTACTTGGGAATCTAGAGTTAAGCTTCCTCATCAGGAAGAAGTGACATCCAAGGGTCTGAGTGCTGTTTGTCTTCCCTTTCATTGGTGGTAGATGTTGCTTACTGGGTGGTTTTAATGATGAGCCAGAGACTGGCTCAAAAATACTGGCCCTACCTAGCGTTTAAGAGCACCGACTGCTCTTACAGAGGACCCGGGTTCGATCCCCAGCACCCACATGGCGGCCGAGAACTGTCTGAAACTCCACTTCCATGAGAACTCCCGGTTCCAGGGTGAATCCGACACCCTCTTCTTGCCTCCGCAGCATTGCCCCGATCACGGGGTTTTGCACAAACCTGCATGCAGGACAGTACATTGATTCACATACAGCACTAAATAAAAAAAATAAAAAAAAAATACTGTTTTTTTTTTTTTTTTTTTTTTGTTTGTTTGTCCTGGAACTCACTACATCGATCAAGCTGCCTCAACTCCCCTTTGCACCATATGCTGTGACTAACAACTGTTCCATAACTACATCTCTTATGCCCATTTCTCCCTCTGAGGGCATGACATGGGCCGCATTCCTTACATACATGGAGGCAATAATGTATTCCCATAAATAAGTAGCCGGGCGTGGGGCGCAGCCTTTAATCCTAGCACTTGGGAGGCAGAGGCAGGCGGATCTTTGTGAGTTCAAAGGCCAGCCTGGTCTCACAGAGTGCGTTCCAGGACATGCTGGGACTACAGGGAGACTCCTGTCTCAAAAAGACCAAAAAAAAAAAAAACAAAAAAAAAAATAAGTCAAAAATAAAATAAAAAACTATATTTGTCTTTTTGAGAACAGGGGTCTCCCTGTATACCAGGCTGTCCTGAACCTCGCTATGTAGACCAGTCTGGCCTTGATTCACAGAGATTGACCATGTCTCTGCTTCTGAGTGTTGGGATTAAAAAAAAAAAGTGTGTGCCATCACACCAGGCTCATTTTTTT
Source organism: Rhizomys pruinosus (assembly GCA_009823505.1). NCBI lineage: Eukaryota > Metazoa > Chordata > Mammalia > Rodentia > Spalacidae > Rhizomys > Rhizomys pruinosus. The sequence continues at coordinate 3,316,093 of VZQC01010259.1, forward strand.
TTTTTTTTTGGTGTTTTCGAGACAGCATCTCCCTGTAGCCCCAGCTGTCCTGAAACTCACTCTGTAGACCAGGCTGGCCTTGAACTCACAAAGATCCGCCTGCCTCTGCCTCCCAAGTGCTAGGATTAAAGGTGTGTGCCACCACACCTGGCTGTACCTTTTTTTGAAAAAATATTTTATGCTGGGCATGGTGGTGCATGCCTTTCATCCCAGCACTCTGGAGGCAGAGGCAGGCAGATCTCTGTGAGTTCAAGGCCAGCCTGGTCTACAGAGTAAGTTCCAGGACAGCTGGGGCTACAGAGAGACCCTGTCTTAAAAAGACCCCCCAAATTGTATTATTTTTAATTTTTTGTATATGAGTATATCACCTTCATGTATGTAAGTGAACCCCATGTTGTGCAATTCCCATGGAGGTCAGAAAAGTGTCAGATTCCCTAGAACTGAAGTTATGGATGGCTGTTAGTTGTCATGTCAGTGGTGGGAATTGAACCTAGGCCTCAGCAAGACCAGCCAGTGCTCTTTTTTTTTTTTTTTCAGCCAGGGCTCTTAAGTGCTGGGCCAGGTCTCATAAAAGAGTTCCATGGGGCTGGAGAGATGGCCTAGCAGTTAAGAGCGCCAACTGCTCTTGCAGAGGACCCGGGTTCGATTCCCAGCACCCACATGGTAGCTGAGAACCGTCTTTAACTCCAGTTCCAGGGGAATCTGACACCCTCTTCTGAACTCTGCAGCATTGCACGACACGGGTGCACAAACCTACATGCAGACAGTACATTCATACACACAAACACACACACACACACACACACACACACACACACACACACACACACACAAACACACAAGAGTTCTAGACCACTGGGGATGGTGCATGCCTTTAATCCCAGCACTTGGGAGGCAGAGACAGGTGGATCTTTGTGAGTTCAAGGCCGGCCTGGTCTACATTGTGAGTTCCAGGACAGCTGGGGTTATAGAAAGACCCTGTCTCAAAAAGACAGGCAGAGGGGAAAAGAAGACGAGGCCCCTGGCAACTGAGCCTGGTACATGTTCCTGCCTCCTGTAAAGCTGAGACAGATCCATGGAAATCTAAATTAAGGCCATGGAAGTCTGATCTGGCATTTTTCCTATACCCTCCATTGAGCCTGTGGTCTGAGTTAGTTCTTGCTCTCTTTTTAAAAATAGTTTATTGTTTTATGTATATGAATATATTGCCCGTCTGTGTATAAGTACACCCATGTCATGTAATACCGGAGGAGGTCACAAGAAGTTGTTGGATTCCCGGGACTGTTAGTTGCCATGTGGGTGCTGGAAGTCAAACCTGAGTCCTCCTCAAGGGCAGCCAGTGTTTTTTTTTGTTTGTTTGTTTGTTTTTTGTTTTGTCTTTTTTGAGACGGGGTCTCCCTGTAGCTTCAGCTAGCCTGGTATTCTGTAAATCAGGCTGGCCTTGAACTCACTGAGATCTGCCTGCCTCTGCCTCCTGAGTGCTAGGATTAAAGGAGTGCACCACCACACCCATCTTTTTATTTTTGGTCTTTTTGAGACAGGGTCTCCCTGTAGCCCCAGCTGTCCTGGAACTCATCCTGTAGACCAGGCTGGCCTTGAACTCACAGAGATCTGCCTGCGTCTGCCTCCTGAGTGCTAGGATTAAAGGCGCCACCACGCCCAGCAGACCACACCCATTTTAAAGATGGTTCTTAGCTGACATGTGGGTGCTGGGAATTGAACCCAGGTCCTATGCAAAGAGCAGTCAGCCCTCTTAACCACTGAGCCATCTCTCTAGTCCCAGCCAGTGTTCTTAACTGCTGAGCCATTTCTCTATTCCTCCCCCTGCCCCCCTTTTTTTCTGAGACGGGATCTCACCATGTAGCCCTTAGTAGCATGGGACTCACTGTATAGACCAGGCTGGCTTGGAACTTACAGAGACCTGCCTGCCTCTGCCTCCGCCTCCCCAGTACTGTCATTAAAGGTCTGTGCCAACACACCCAGCCTTGTTTTTTGTTTTTAAGACAGGGTCTCTGTTGACTACGGTGTTCTGGAACTCACTGTATAGCCTAGCGTGGCCTAGAACTTGAGGCCAATATTTGTAAATTTTGACATCATAGATGTGAGCCACCACACTTAGCTAATGTATTCTGACATCTTACAGGGCCAGAGACATCCTTTTGCAAGAATTGTTTCGGTCAGAATTTGTTGCTGTTGATTTGTTTGTTTGTTTTTTTAATATTTTTAAAAACTTTTTATTTATTTTTTATGTGTATGAATGTACTGCCTGCATGTAGGCCCGTGAACCCATGTCATGCAATGCCGAGGAGGCCAGAAGAGGGTGTCGGATTCCCCTGGAACTGGAGTCAAAGACGGTTTTCAGCCACCATGTGGGTCCTGGAGATCGAACCCGGGTCCTCTGCAAGAGCAGTCGGCACTCTTAACCACTAGGCCATCTCTCCAGCCTCTGATTTGTTTGTTTTTGAGACAGGGTTTCCTCAGTGGCCTGGAGGTTGCTATGTAGATACCAGGCTGGCTTCAAACTCGCATGATCCTCCTTTCTCTGCCTCCAGAGTGCTGGAATTACAGATATGCAATGGTATGTCTGACTTCAGTATTAATTAGACTAGACTATCGAGAAAGACAGGGAGGATGGCTACTGTCCCTTCAGAGGTGTCCCTGGCTATACTGACTTGCCCTCTCTTCTGTTTGCATAGGTGTAGACGGGACACTGCCTACGGAGCAGGTCCTGCCAGCCTTGCTGGGGAGGATGCTCCCATGTCCGTGATGGGCTGTGGGACAAGCAAGGTCCTTCCTGAACCCCCCAAGGATATCCAGCTGGATCTGGTTAAGAAGGTAGAACCCTTCAGTGGCGCTAAGAATGATGTATATAAACATTTCATCACAGAGGTGGACAGTGTTGGCCCTCTCAAACCTGGGTTCCCAGCTACTAGTCAACATGCACCCCCTTGTCCTGGTGTCCCTACTACTGGCCACACAGAGCCTCCTTCAGAACCACCACGCAGGGCCAGAGTGGCAAAGTACAGGGCCAAGTTTGATCCACGAGTGACTGCTAAGTATGACATCAAGGCCCTGATTGGCCGAGGCAGCTTTAGCCGAGTGGTACGTGTGGAGCACCGTGCAACCCGACAGCCTTATGCCATCAAGATGATAGAGACCAAGTACCGAGAGGGGCGGGAGGTGTGTGAGTCTGAGCTCCGTGTGCTACGCAGGGTACGCCATGCCAACATCATCCAGCTGGTGGAAGTGTTTGAGACACAGGAGCGTGTGTATATGGTGATGGAGCTGGCCACTGGTGGTGAGCTCTTTGACCGTATCATTGCCAAGGGTTCTTTTACCGAGCGGGATGCCACAAGGGTGCTGCAGATGGTACTGGATGGCGTCCGGTATTTGCATGCCCTGGGCATCACACACCGAGACCTCAAGCCTGAGAATCTCCTCTACTACCACCCAGGAACTGACTCCAAGATCATTATCACTGACTTTGGCCTGGCCAGTGCCCGAAAGAAAGGTGACGACTGCCTGATGAAGACCACCTGTGGCACACCTGAGTACATTGCTCCTGAGGTCCTGATCCGAAAGCCCTACACCAATTCTGTGGATATGTGGGCACTAGGTGTCATCGCCTACATCCTACTCAGTGGCACCATGCCCTTTGAGGATGACAACCGCACCCGGCTGTACCGGCAGATCCTCAGGGGCAAATATAGTTACTTGGGGGAGGTGAGTCTCTCTTCTCCCTTTTCCAGAGATGTTGGGGAGGGTCCTGGGTGGGAAAATAAAACCTGCAGTTCTTGGTCAGAGGACCCTCTCTGAGTACTATGGTAATGAGGGCCAGGCAGACAATGTGAAAATGACAAAGGGACTACCAGAATGTCTTAGGTTGGGTTCCTGTAAAAGTGACCAGTGGGATGCTGTGGGGATAGCACAGCCATTAAAGGCGGAGGCTAAGAACCGCAAAAAAAAAAAAAAAAAAGCGATTTCCAGCACCCACAAATGAGTGCTATCCTTCCAGCTACCCTTTGAGCCGGGCCTGGTGGTGCACGCCTTTAATCCTAGCACTTGGGAGGCAGAGGCAGGCGGATCTTTGTGAGTTCAAGGCCAGTCTGGTCTACAAAGTGAGTTCCAGAACAGCTGGGGCTACAGGGAGTTCTGATACTTGCAAAAAATTTGTCAGATTTTAGCACTGCTGGTTGCTAAAGGAAGCTGCAAAAGAATCATTGGTGGTTGATTTTTGAAAGGATCCTGACTGGATAGGAGTAAGGCTAAGTGCAGGAAACAATAAGTGCTGCAAGCTGGAGCATAGGGGTGTGCTTGGAGTGACTGGACAGTGTCTTTTTGAGGAACATGAGCTGAATCATCAGGACTACAGGACTCTGCCAAGCCAGTGAGGGCCCCTCTCCTAGAGTGTACACAGTGGTGGGCCTACCAAGGTGCTGTTGCTGTCTTTGTCTTTTGTTATAGTTGGGTGTTTTGTTTTGTTTTTTTCCTTCTTTGTTTTAGTATTTTTAAATTTTATTAGTGTGTATGTATGTTTGGAGGTCAGAGGACAACCATTTGGAGTATTTCTCTTCCACTTTTTTTTTAATTAAAAAAAATTTTTTTTTATTTTTGTATGTGTATGAATGTTCTGTCTGCATGTAGGTTAGTGCACCCATGTCGTGCAATGCCGCGGAGGTCAGAAGAGGTCTCGGATTCCCCTGGAACTGGAGGTCTCCTGGAATTGGAGTTACAGACGGTTCTTAGCCAGCATGTGGATGCTGGGGATCGAACCCGGGTCCTCTGCAAGAGCAGTCAGGCTATTTCTCCAGCCCCTCTTTTATGTGGACTCAGGTCATCAGTTTTCCATCGCAAGTCTCTTTACCTTTGGAGGTATCTCACTAGTCCCTTTACCTTGTTTTTTGGGATTGCATCTCATGGAGCACAGGATGGCCTTGAATTCCTAATCCTCCTGCCTCTACCTCCCAAGTTCTGGGATTACAGGCATGCATCACCATATTTAGCTACCATCTCTGCCTTTTTCTTTTTATTTATTTATTTATTTATTTTTATTTATTTATTTTTATTTCTGTATGTGTATCAATGTACTGTCTTGCATGCAGGTTTGTGCACCCGTGTCGTGCAATGCCATGGAGGTCAGAAGAGGGTGTCGGATTCCCCTGGAACTGGAGTTCTCCTTGAATTGGAGTTACAGACGGTTCTCGGCCGCCACGTGGGTGCTGGGGATCGAACCCGGGTCCTCTGTAAGAGCGGTCGGCGCTCTTAACTGCTAGGCCATCTCTCCAGCCCCCCCATCTCTGCCTTTTTTGCAACCTACATATTGAGGAAGGAACTCTGGGAGCAACTCTCTTCTGTGACCTAGCTTTCCTCCCAGGGATGTGGGCCAGGCCCTCACTCATCCCCACGATTTGCTTAGAATAGTGTTTCTTATCAAGAGTCATCTAACAGCCTCATACCACTTTGCTTCAGGGCTTTGGATCCTGGGCTGTATCCATCTCTCTGTCAGCTTCCAGATGAAGTTGTGGGGTTTAGTCAAGGATGTCCCTTTTTCAGGAAAAGGGTCTGGCCTTCTCTAGGGGCATCCCTAGGTCAAGAATTTCTTTTTTTTTT
>VZQC01010259.1:3327316-3388791 GCA_009823505.1 Rhizomys pruinosus
TCTCTCTCTCTCTCTCTCTCTCTTTCTCTCTCTCTCTCTCTCTCTCTCTCTAGCCTAGCCTGGCTTTGAACTCATTGAAATCATTGCAATCCTCCTGCCTCAGCCTCCCTTACTACTGGGATTAGAAGTGTGTCACCATGCCTAGCTAAGGTGTCCCTCCCCCATCCTCCCTCTCCTCCTCCTTGCAGTGTAGACCAACTAACCTCAAAATCATAGCCATCCTCCTGCCTCAGTCTCTGAAGTGTTGGGATTTCAGCCATGCCACACCATGCTTGGTAAGGTTCCCTGTTTCTTAAACTTATTGTAGCACTTGCCCTAGGATGTTGATGTAAAACGATGTTCTACAGACATGGGATATCTTTGTGCTTTCTAAGTAATAAAGTGGTGATGATCCATCACACACACACACACACACACTTTTTTATTTTGTTCTTTTTGAGACAGGGCTCCAGCTGTCCTGGAACTCACTATGTAGACCAGGCTGGCTTTGAACTCACAGAGATCTGCCTGCCTCTGCCTCCCATGTGCTGGGATTAAAGGTATGCACCACCATGCCTGGCCCATCACCTATATTAGAGTGTAGATATTCATCCTTGGCTTCTCTCTTCCTATTTCTGGATGTCAAACAGTTCAGGGAAGTGAGGAAAGTTAAGATCTTATTACAGATAATGGAGAGAAGATTACTGCTGAGGGGATGTGGGAGAGTCTGAGATCCAGCATCAGAAAAGAGTGCAGGGAAGCAGGTGGTGTATTTCAGACTGATGCTTGGATTCTACTGGATGCTTTGATTGTCTTACTTTTAGTGTGGATGAGAACTATATCAGATCCATCACTCACCTCCTCACTACCTTTCTCTCACAGGTCTCTCTCCCAGAGTCAAATAATGTCTTTTTTTTCCCCCCTCCAAATCTATCTCTATCTTCCAGCACAATACTTAGTCAGCGTGGGATGGTGGGATGACTAGAGAGGTGAAGATGAATCACTCTTGTCAAATGAGCTGGACCACATTAGAGAGTAGCTTAATTCTGAGTACTGTGCAGTCACTGGGATAGACAAATTAGACTGTTCTTACCCTTTTACAGGCCTTCCTCTTTTAGCAGTCAGAGAGAGAGAGAGAGAGAGAGAGAGAGAGAGAGAGAGAGAGAGAGAGAGAGAGAGACACTCTGTCTGTCTCTGTCTCTGTCTCTGTCTCTGTCTCTCTCTGTCTCTCTCACACAGGGTCTCCCTATTTAGCCCCAGCTGGCCTGGAACTTGCCACGTAGCATGTAGGCTAGGCTGGCCTTGATCTCACAAAGATCCACCTTTGCTTCTTGAGTGCTGGGATTAAAAACATGGGCCACCACAACTGGTATTCCCCTCACTTTAAACTACTCTGTCCAGCACCTATAGACAGGGTAGTATTTAGGTTTCTCTTCTCAATTAATTTACAGTTCTTTTCCTTAAGCCCTTCTTTTTCTGCCTGCTAGTGGCTGCTGGGTGTCAAGCATTGGAGGGTAATATAATACATGTGTGACAATCCCTATACTTATCCAGAGCGATCCCTGGGGAAGGGCTGTCTGCATCTTTCCAAAGCTCCAGATTTTTAATAGAATGCTATCAAAAGATAGCAGAGACTTCTTTGCTGTGGGAACAGTTATCTCCAGGCTATATCCCTGACTGGTCACTGGGAAAGGTGGCTAGGTCTGGGCCACTGGGTATAGGTAGTGGATCCTCACTGGTGGGAGACCTACCCATGTTTGGAGACCTCTTGGGGAAGGTATGGGTAGCTTTTTATGTATAGGGGCAGGAGGCAGACTCTGAAGGGAGAAGAGCAGAGCTCTCCTCATGTGCCATGTTATTGGCTGCAGATTCCTAGAGCTGAGTTCTTGTGTTGCTGCTGCCCTGGTTACACAGTCCCCAGAAAGCAGGCCCTTCCCTGTGGTGATAGAAGTGGACACCATTTCCTGTACTACTGCTTTAGCCCTTCCTACAAAAAGGCCTTGCTCACCTCCAGCAGCACATCAGCCATAGTCAGAGCTGCCTTTCTTTGCCATTTCCCAATTCCAGCCCTCAAAGCCCCTCCAATAAAAGGGAGCTTCGTGGCTGTGTTCAGAGTCATCACGCATGTACCAGTGGTCCCTTCCCTCTCCTCTTTTCTGTGTTTGACTCTACCTGGATAGCACTACCCTCCCATAAGCTCTGTTGCTCCTGGGCTCTTGGGGGGGGGTGCCATGCTGTCAATTCTCCCATATTCTGACTTCTTCAGATCCACTTATGGCCTCCCAACACTTTCTCTGCCCCAACTAAGATAGATACTAACTCTCCACTGAATGGCTTGGTCAGTGGTGACCTGGTCTGATTATTCCACTGGCCATATCTTTGCATACTCCCCTTCCCTGGTCAGTCTGTCCATCTTACAGTGTCACCCCTCTTGCTGCCTGACATGCCTTAATTTGTCTGTGTTCCAGTGCATTTACGTTACTGAGCTCCAATCCAGTGTGGTCAGGCTCACTTGGAGTAAAAGGCCCAGAAACCTTCATTTCTCCACTGAACCTCCCATTCAGTGTTGATCAAGTACTAGCTCTGAGCTAAGTCAGGTGTGCCAGGGTCTAGGGGCATAGAACTCTGAGAACAGTGATCACAATGTCTATGAGATGCTAACAGCCACTGGCTCCAGACCACTTTAAAGTTAAATGGGAGTGGGGTTGGAGGTGTAACTCAGGTGGTAGAATGCTTGCTAGCATACATGAAGTCCTAGATTTAATCCCCAGCACTGCAAGAACTGGGAATGGTGGTACACACCTCTTACCTCAGCACTGGAGAGGTAGAAGTAGGAGAATCAGCAGTTCAAGTTCATCCTCAGCTACATAGTGAATTGGAAGCCAGCTTAGAATACATGAGACCCTGCCTTAAAAAAAAAAAAAAAGCTTTGCATGGTGGCATACATCTTTAATCCCAGCACTCAGCAGAGGCAGGTGGATCTCTCTCTGTAAGATTGAGGCCAGCCTGGTCTATATAGTAAGTTACAGGCCAGCTGGGGGCTACAGGAAGACCCTGTCTCAAACAAAAAATAAAAGGGGGGGGAGATTTGTTGTTGTTGTTGTTGTTTGTTTAAGAAAAACATAAAAAGGGCCGGGCTTGGTGGTGCACGCCTTTAATCCTAGCACTTGGGAGGCAGAGGCAGGCGGATCTTTGTGAGTTCAAGGCCAGCCTGGTCTACAGAGTGAGTTCCAGGACAGCTGGGGCTAAAGGGAAACCCTGTCTCAAACAAAAAATAAAAGGGGGGGGGAGATTTGTTGTTGTTGTTGTTGTTTGTTTAAGAAAAACATAAAAAGGGCCGGGCTTGGTGGTGCACGCCTTTAATCCTAGCACTTGGGAGGCAGAGGCAGGCGGATCTTTGTGAGTTCAAGGCCAGCCTGGTCTACAGATCGAGTTCAGGACAGCTGGGAGGCTACAGGGAGACCCTGTCTCGAAAAGACAAAAAAAAAAAAGAAAAACATAAAAAGGAAAGAAACTTGGTCAGGCTCTTGAAACCACTTTGCCTCAGAAGAGTCCTTGAGTAGAAATAAAAAAAGATCACTTTATAGCATTCTTCTGGATCTAGTATCTTTCAGGGCTGTTCCAAGACATTGTTAAAAACGGACATTGCTGGCTGGGCGTGGTGGCGCGTGCCTTTAATCCTAGCACTTGGGAGGCAGAGGCAGGCGGATCTTTGTGAGTTCAAGGCCAGCCTGGTCTACAGAGTGAGTTCCAGGACAGCTGGGGCTATAGGGAGACCCTGTCTCGAAAGGACCAAAAATTAAATTAAATTAAAATTTTTAAAATTTAGGGCTGGAGAGATGGCCTAGCGGTTAAGAGCGCCGACCGCTCTTACAGAGTATCCGGGTTCGATCCCCAGCACCCACATGGTAGCCAAGAACTGTCTGAAACTCCAATTCCAGGAGAATTCCAGTTCCAGGGGAATCTGAGACCCTCTTCTGACCTCCGCCGCATTGCACGACACGGGTGCACAGACTTGCATGCAGGCAGTACATTCATACACATACAGAAATAAATAAAATTAATTAAAAAAAAACCTTCCAAATTAAAAAAAAATTTTTTTTTAATTTAAAAGTAAAATAAAATTGGGGTCAAACAATTCTGTGTAGCAGAGATCTGCCTTTTTATTTACTTTTTTAATGCTTAAGGAGATCAGAAGAGGGCAGCAAACCCCCTAGAACTGGAGTTACAGACGGTTCTCGGCCGCCATGTGGGTGCTGGGGATCGAACCCGGGTCCTCTGTAAGAGCAGTCGGCGCTCTTAACCGCTAGGCTATCTCTCCAGCCCTCTTCTGCCTCTTTTTAAAATTGGGTTCAGGGGCTGGAGTGATGGCTCAGCAGTTAAGAGCAGCAAATGCTCTTGCAAAGGACCCAGGTTCGATTCCCCAGCACCCACATGGAGGCTAAGAACCATCTTTAACTCCAGTTCCAGTGGAATCCGACGCCCTCTTCTGACCTCCGCAGGATTGCATGACACAGGTAGGTACACCAGCCTACATGCAGACAGTACACTCATACACAGAAAAAATAATAAAAAAATGAGCCTGGCATGGTGGTGCATGCCTTTAATCCTAGCACTTGGGAGGCAGAGGCAGGAGGATCTTTGTGAGTTCAAAGCCAACCTGGCCTACAGAGTGAGTTCCAGGACAGCTGGGGCTATAGGGAGACCCTGTCTCGAAAGGACCAAAAATTAAATTAAATTAAAATTTTTAAAATTTAGGGCTGGAGAGATGGCCTAGCGGTTAAGAGCGCCGACCGCTCTTACAGAGTATCCGGGTTCGATCCCCAGCACCCACATGGTAGCCAAGAACTGTCTGAAACTCCAATTCCAGGAGAATTCCAGTTCCAGGGGAATCTGAGACCCTCTTCTGACCTCCGCCGCATTGCACGACACGGGTGCACAGACTTGCATGCAGGCAGTACATTCATACACATACAGAAATAAATAAAATTAATTAAAAAAAACCTTCCAAATTAAAAAAAAATTTTTTTTTAATTTAAAAAGTAAAATAAAATTGGGGTCAAACAATTCTGTGTAGCAGAGATCTGCCTTTTTATTTACTTTTTTAATGCTTAAGGAGATCAGAAGAGGGCAGCAAACCCCCTAGAACTGGAGTTACAGATAGTTGTTAGGCACCATGTAGGTGCTGGGAACCAAACCCTGGTCTTCTCCAAGAGCAGCCAGTGCTCTTAACCGCTGAGCCATCTCTCTAGTCCCAAGATCTGTCTTTTTAAACACCAGCGGCTTCTTGGCCTGCCTTTTGGTTAAGATCAGCTACAAAACTGCAGGGCTGGGGTATTAGCATTCGCTTAGCGTTTTTGAAATTCTGACCTTGAGTTCAATTCGTAGCACTGGGAAAACAAACAAAATAACCTGAATTCTGTTTTTAGATGGATATACCTGTCATTCCCACTACTGAGGAAGTTGAGGGGGTAGGTCACTTGAACCCAGGAGTTTGAGAACGTGGGAAACATTAAAGACCCATGTATCAAAAAACCACAAGCAAAAATCAGCAAACATTGTGGTACACACTTGTAATCCCTAGAAGGCTGAGGCAGACCAGCTGAGCTCCATAGTGAGACCTTGTCTCAACAAACAATTTCCCTCTGTTATTTTCTTTAATTTTATTTATTTCTGTACGTGTATCAATGTACTTTCTGCATGCAGGTCTGTGCACCCGTGTCGTGCAATGCCGCGGAGGTCAGAGAGGGTCTCGGATTCCCCTGGAGCTGGAGTTCTCCTGGAATTGGAGTTTCAGATGGCTCTCGGCCGCCATGTGGGTGCTGGGGATCGAACCCGGGTCCTCTGTAAGATCGGTCGGCGCTCTTAACCGCTAGGCCATCTCTCCAGCCCCCACCTCCATATCTTTTTTTCTGCTGCCTACATCTTCTCCAGCCCCTGTGGACTCTCAGGGTGTTGATCCTGATGGTCTGGAAGCCCAGGCACCAGGGTGTTGCTGTCTAAACCAGAGTGGATGCCAGCTCCAGCCAATGTCCACTTTTGCTGCATTTTTCAAAAAACAGCCTGTGGGCAGCATCTGAGTACACTGTTCTTGTTGTCATAATGAGAGTTCTGCTCTCCTGAGTAAACCCAGAGCTCTCTCCCAGAATTTCTTCTGTGCCCTTTTCTCTGCTTTCATTCAGGCCCACGTAAGTACAGAAAGGAGGCCTTTGAGGGTGGGAATGCTGGGTCTGAAAATATAAAAATACACTTTGAAACAAAGCTGAGAGAACTGAGTCATGGTAGCAAGCCCAGCTTTATTCCCTCCCTCTGCCTAGCTGCTCTGCACTGGGGCTACCTCCCTTCCCAAAGTCATGGTCTGCATAAGGAACTTCTGGTATCAGGTGTGCACCACCATGCCCAGCTTGCACATGCCTTTAATCCCAGCACTTGGGAGGCAGAGGCAGGCAGATCTCTGGGAGTTCAAGGCCAGCCTGATCTACAAAGTGAGTTCCAGGACAGCTGGGACTACAGGGAGAGCCTGTCTCAAAAAAAACAAAAACAATAATCTAGAAATTTGGGGCTAGAGAGATGTCTCAGTGATTGGGAGCACTGGCTACTCTTTCAGAGGACCCGGGTTCAATTCCTAGCACCTACATGGTAGCTACGAACCACCTGTAACTCCAGGGGATCTTCCACCCTTTTCTGACCTCTGCAAGCATGTGTGACCTTACATGTATTCAGGTAATACACTCATACACATAAAATAAAAATAAATAAAAATTTAAATCTAGAACCTTTTTTGTATTTTTTTTTGAGATGTGGTCTCCCTGAAACCTCAGTTGGCCTGGAACTCACTATGTACACCAGGCTGGCCTTGAACTCACAGAGATCCACCTGCATCTGCCTCCCAGGTGCTGGGATTAAAGATATGTGCCACCATGTGCCACCATGCCCGTCTTAAAAAAAAAGACAAAAAACTGGAAATTTTAAAACTAAGACACTTAGAATTACATTGTGTTCAGTCCTTCCATGTTGAAGGTGAGGAGGCTGTGATTTCTCTAAGGTCATATAAAGAAATAGAATTGGTCTCTGGACTTAACAATCTGACATTTGAGTCTATTACCCCAATGCCATCCAGAGGAGTCCTGGGCTACTTGTTCTCTTACAGTTTCACTTGAGAGCGGTCAGCCTGCTGCCAGAGGATGTCAAGGGCAGCAGACAAGCAGGGTTTCCTGCCGGAAAGAAGCAGCTTCCTTATCCCTCTGTAACCTAGCTGAACTGCTGTCACTATCCTTATTCGCTTAACTTTCAGGTTCAAATCAAGAACACACATAGTAGGCTTGGGAAATGTTTTTGCTGTACCTTCCACCCAAGTGGAAGGGGCAGGGAGGAGAGAAGCATGTTCCCTGAGCTGAAGCAGAATACCTTTCTATTTTGGTGCCTCTCTCTCTCTAAGGGAGAGTTGGAGTCCACTGTGGAGTGGCTTTGGCCCAGCAGAAAAGTGGGTGATGAGAGGAAATTGATAAGGGAATACACAGGAAGAGCTCACTGCCTCCTGCTGTTATACCGTAACAAGAGTACTTTAACTGCAAGGGAACAGGCTCTCTTTGGGGACTGCGTACTAGGGAAAAAGGCAGCCAGCTGTATGATCAGACTCAGAATGGAGGTGATCACCTTCCTACTATAACCTGAGTTCAAGGCCTAGTCCCTCACCCATCCGTCTAGAGACTTGTGGAGAGTATAGTCTAGAACCACAGGTATTGAAGTTTTCTTAGAATAAAAAAAAATCTGAAGTATAGAGGCAAAACCAACCAACCTCTTAACATTTCCTGACAGGCCCCTGTACTCCATGTCACTCCAGATAGAGGTAGAAGACTCTGGGAGACTAACCAGCTGCTACTTGGGACCTGTCCCATCTGTCAGCCACTTAAGGCCCACAAGTGTTCTTGGTCTTTGGCCCCAAGTATATAAACTAAGCTCAGAATTTTGTCCTTCAGCCTGAGCAAGCAAAATTTTGGAAACTCAAGGGTGTGGCTATTTATCTTTTTTTTTTCCTCTTGCCCAGAATGCTACCTAGCCAGTAAATCATAGGCAAATAAACTTTGGCTCTAGGGGCCTGAAGATATTAGGGAAGCGGGTAGGTTTGGCTTTGGCTACAGCTACTGAATATTCCCTTGGGAAGTGCTGAATTGGACTTGAGGGCAGAAGCAGAAGTGTGGATGGCCTTACTTTGCATTTTCAATTATTTATTTATTTACTTACCTTTTTTTTTTTTTTTTTGGTATTTTTGAGACAAGGTCTTTCTGTAGCTCCTGCTAGCCTGGCGCTCACTATGTAGACCAGGCTAGCCTTGAACTCACAGAGATCTGCCTGCGCCTGCCTCTGCCTCTCGAGTGCTGGGATTATATTTATATTTATCTTATGATTATGAATATTTTGCTTGCATGTATGTAAGTGCATCCATGTATGCAGTGCTTGCCCATGGAGGCAAAAAGAAGGTGTTGGATCCCCTGGAACTGGAGTTATGGACTGTTGTTAGCTGTCGTGTTAGTGCTGGAACCCAATCTTGGGTCTGGTGTCTTAACTGCTAAACTGTCTCTAGCTCAGCCTTACTTTTTTGAGTCCTGTTGGAGGTCTACGTAGGGCTGTCAAGAACCGTCCATCTGAAAGACAACCCAGGAGTCTAACAGACAACACTCCCTGTGTTCAGCCTGTTAGACTTCTCACCTGCAAATCCTTCAGGACGTGAAGGTTAAGATAAGGCATATTGGTTAGTATTAATTGAGTCACATTGTCTTGGGGACCACCCCTAGCATAGCTGCCCCTACCCTTCCAGTGATAGGGAGTGCTGGAGGCCTGCTGGACAGGGCTGGGCTGGCTCCCAGACAGATGAGCTGATCAGCATTCTGTACACAGTCCCACAAACACAGTAATTGATGAGGCGAGAGTCTGGGGAAGTAGGAGGGGTTGATCGATCTGGCTCACTTTGGCACTAACAGGCTGGTCGCTTGACAAGCAGCAGGGGTTTGTGCCTGGTGCAAACCTGTGGTACTCTCGAGATGGATATGTTTAAGCCCACTGTGTATGTCTGATGAAGCCCTTCTAAGACTGCTTCAGACTGATTCCAAACTGCAGGTGCTCATGGTTTGGCTGGATGAGAATTTAAAGTGAGGAACCATGTTCAGCTTCTTAGCTTGTGAGTCCAGCTTTGCCACTATTCCAGGAGTTGTGAGTGTATGTGTTAAAAATTTATTCAGTTTTTTTATGAATATGAGTGTTTCGCCTGCATGTGTGTAAATGCACCTATAACTGCTGACCCATCCCCTAAGCCTCAAGTTGCTTCTCTTTTATACTCTTTTGTTTGGAGTGTGATGTTTGAGATAGGGTCTCATGTAGCCTAGGCTTGCCTCATATTGACTATGAAGTTTTCTTTTCTCCTGCTCTAGGAGGCTGAGGCTGAGGGCAAGGAATTCCTTAGCAATTGGAAGGTAGGACCCTCTTTATAAGGACTGGAAATTCCCCTCCAAGTGGCCTGGTCCAGATATTTGCTTATTGGAGCTTAGGTCCCACTCAAGATGGGTTGAGAAAGTTTGAATCATTCTCTCTCTCTCTCTCTTTTTTTTAATTATTTATGTGTATGAATGTATTGTCTGCATGTAGGTTTGTGCAACCGTGTCCTGCAATGCCGCGGAGGTCAGAAGAGGGCGTCAGATTCCCCTGGAAGTGGAGTTCTCCTGGAATTGGAGTTACAGATGGTTCTCAGCCGCCATGTGGGTGCTGGGGATCGAACCCGGGTCCTCTGCAAGAGCAGTCGGTGCTCTTAACCGCTAGGCCATCTCTCCAGTCCCTTGAATCATTCTTTAAAAATCTCCCTGGGGGCAGGGAGGTAGAGAGGTGGCTCAGGAATTAAGAGCACTTGGAATTCTTGTAGAGGACCTACCTTTGGTTCCCAGCATCCATGCCAGCCATCTTACAACAGCCTGTAACTACAGCTCCTGGAGATCTAATGTCCTTTTCTGGCTTCCATGGGCATATACATATATGTAATATACATACATTCATGTAAATAAATCTTTTTTTAAATAAATAAATCTTAGTTGGGTGTGGTGGTACATGATTTTATTTCCAGCACTCAGGAGGCGGAGGCAGGCTGTTCTCTATGAGTTCAAGGACAGCCTGGTTTACATAGTGTATTCCAGGCTAGTAAGGGCTAAAAGCTAAGATCCTGTCTCAAAAAAGGAAACAAAGCAAAACAAAAATAAGAAGATAAATAAAAGTCTTAAAACAAAATCTCCCTAGGATAGGCTAGGAGTCAGCAGGGGCCACCTCCTTCAACCAGGCTTTGGGTCCAGAGCACTTAAAACTGCTCCCTGGCAAGGCTGGAGAGACAGTTCAGTGGTTCAGAGCACTGGCTGCTCTTATACAGGAGGTAGGTTTGGTCCTAGCACCTACATGGTAGCTAACACCAGTCCTTAACTTGAGTTCCAGGGGATCTCTCACCCTCTTCTGACCTTCACAGGCATTGTACATACATGGTGCCCTTACCTACATGCAGGCAAAACATTCATACACATAAAATAATATATTATTTTAAAGCTGCTCCTAAGCCTGGCCTGGTAGCGTGTGCCTTTAATCCTAGCACTCAAGAGGCAGAGTAAGTTCAAGGCCACCCTGGTCTACATAGCAAGTTCCAGGCCAGCTGTCTCAAAAAAAAAAAAAAAAAAAAAAAAGAGACAAAAGCTGGCATAAGTGTGGCGCATGCCTTCTTCAATCCTAGCACTTGAGGCAGGTGGATCTTTGTGAGTTCAAGGCCAGCCTGGTCTGCAGAGCGAGTTCCAGGCCAGCTGGGGCTACAGGGAGACCCTGTCTCGAAAAAAATAAATAAAAATAAAAAAACCTCCTTAGGGTAGAGGAAAGGTCCTTTTCTTACTTGTCAGACTCCTTATCACCCAGAGATCATCCTAGCTTGGTAATCTGGGTCAGTATTGAGGGGTGGGGGAAGGAACACCAGTATGTTGTATGGGAGGAGTGCTGCCTTCTCCTAGGGAGTGCATAAATGCAGATCCCAGTGCTCGATTGTTGGAATCATTCAGATGGGCGGGTAGTGTTGAATCCTGTCATACTAATGCTTGCCCTTGGCTTTCAGCCCTGGCCTAGTGTTTCTAACCTGGCCAAGGACTTCATTGACCGCCTGCTGACAGTGGACCCTGGGGCCCGGATGACTGCACTTCAGGCCCTGAGACACCCATGGGTAGTAAGCATGGCAGCCTCTTCATCCATGAAGAATCTTCACCGATCCATCTCTCAGAATCTCCTCAAACGTGCTTCCTCACGCTGCCAGAGCACCAAATCTGCTCAGTCCACACGTTCCAGCCGTTCCACACGCTCCAACAAGTCCCGCCGCGTGCGAGAGCGCGAGCTGCGCGAGCTGAACCTGCGCTATCAGCAGCAGTATAATGGCTGAGCCACCAGCTATGGCATGGACGCTCCGTGGTCTCATTCTGGCCCCTCTGTGCTGTGCCATCCGATCCCAGTGCCTTCTCTGGAGCTAGGCCTCATGGCCAGCAGTTCATAGAGATGTCTGGCCCCAGTCTTTCTCTGTGCCTTTAGTAGTTCCTCCCATTGGCCTGGGTCTGCTGTGATATACTGGTGGCCTAGGGGACTAGGACACCACCTGAACTGGGAGCCTGGTGGGCAGTTGGTTGTTCTGTATGAGTTTGGAGAAGGGGCAGGACCTGGCCACTGCTCGTCCCCTTATCCTTTGGTTCTTTCTTGGACCAAAGCAGGGTACAGTAGTGGGCAGAGAGGGTCCTGTGGCCCTGGATCCTTTATAACCCCCCCCCCTCTCCTCCACAAAGCCTTCCTGTCTAGCTCCCACATTCCATGCCATCCTGAGCTTTAAGATTATGCTGCAGTGGGAGGTCCAGCTTTGGTCTTTGCTAGACTACAGTACCCAGATGAATGATTGGACAATTAGCTCCAGTTAGATCCAAGCAGCCCCACCTTTACCCCCATGAAGATCTATCTTCCTTCATAGTGCTACCAGAGACCCCTTCTAACCCCAAGATTTGCCAGAATTTTTGGTGGTTGGACTGTGGCATGGACCTTAGCCTCAGGCTTCAGCCTCTCTATGAGAGGGAGCCTGTCACCCTCATCGCCTTCATCACAGAGTCCACTGTTGTCTCCCTGTCCTACTTGGATGCCCATTTCATTTCCTAATTGCCTCTTCCCCAACTGTGGGGAGTTAAAGGGAGCCCCATTGCTGCTACCTGGGAGATTGGTGTACCTGAACCACAGCAGAGGGTTCCCTTAGCATTCCATTGTCAGCCTTGGTTCCATACCTTGGTACTGGCCATTTGCTCTTCCTTTCAGAAGCTGCCACACTTTCCTCTATAGCTTCATGAAGGTGCCACCTAGTGCCTGGCCTGGGTATTGGCAGCCTGGGGGTGATCGATCCACATTTTGCATACCCACAGTCCTTCAAAAGGAAAAGGAAAGGAGTTATTGCATTGGGGAGAGTCTTGGGCTTCTCCCCTTCTGCTCAGATTCTGCACACCTCTCCCTGGAACTTAGCCATACTGTGTTACCTGCCTCTGAACCCTGGGTGCCTTGGGTGCTGGCCTTGTGGGAGCTGGCTGTGCCGTGTGCCCTATGCCCACTTCCTTTCACAGCATTAACTTTCCAGTCTGATCCCACTGAGTCTCAGGCTGGAGGGAGCTCTTATGAGAGGTGAGGTGGGTTGGGGGGTGGGGGTCTGGTTTTCCAGAGGACTGAGCCAGAACAGTCCTATGGCTGTTACGGCCTCCCCTACTGCCACCACAC
The DNA here is from genome assembly GCA_009823505.1 of Rhizomys pruinosus. Classification (NCBI taxonomy): domain Eukaryota; kingdom Metazoa; phylum Chordata; class Mammalia; order Rodentia; family Spalacidae; genus Rhizomys; species Rhizomys pruinosus. The sequence goes on from VZQC01010259.1 coordinate 3,340,100, forward strand.
TAGGCTGGAATCCAAGCTCCCTCCTTTTTTATAGCTGCTTTCAGTGGGTGGGAAGGGACCAGAACCTGTGGGCCTTAGCTAGACTTGCGTCATTTCCCAGCAGGGAGAGCCTGACCCCCACTCAGCTCCTCCCAGGGTGCAGCATTGGGCTAGGCTCTCTTGCTGCATATGCCACATCTAGTGGGAAACCAAACCAAAGAAACCACTCTGCCAAGTCAGCTGTGCCTTAAACACCCTTTCCTTACATCCTCACTGCCCCCTGGGCAGGAGGTAGTAAATAATCCAAGACTCACAGCCTCTGAATTCCACCCACTGGTTCCCCATGTGTCTCCAGGGGTCCGAAGAACTAGGGATTTATTTTCTCTCTTGCCTAGAATAGGCCTGGTCTTGAGGATAGGACAGAGGGATTTTAGCATCTTGGGCCTTTGATAGGTCCACTGGGCCTTCATGCCATGGACCGTGGATGGAGAATGTGCAGTTATTTATTTTGTGTACTCTGTAAATGTATCTTCTGTATCCAATAAACAGGCTGCCCTCCCCAGGGAAGGTTGCCATTTGTTCTGACCATCCTGTGCTGTGGTTCCAGTAGATTTTCCTAGAAGAGGAGGAGTAAAGGTCACAGCTTGGGACTGGAAGATCCTGGCTCCTAAGCCCCTTCTGTTCTAGAAGACAATGTCCAAGTTAGGGGTAAAAGTCTTAAGAGCCCCTCTCCTCTCTCCTGAGCCAAGATAACAGATAACACAAAAAAACAGAGCACGGTATCTTTATTGAGTTGAGATAGGGAAGAGGGTCCCTTAGTTGGAGGCTATGATCTGGTTGATACAAGTGTTAAACTTGCTAACCCGGGTGTACACGGCTGGTGCTTGCACATTGCAGTTTTTGGTGCCCCAGGAGAGCACGGTATCTTTATTGAGTTGAGATAGGGAAGAGGGTCCCTTAGTTGGAGGCTATGATCTGGTTGATCCAAGTGTTGAACTTGCTAACCCGGGTGTACACGGCTGGTGCTTGCACATTGCAGTTTTTGGTGCCCCAGGAGAGCACGGTATCTTTATTGAGTTGAGATAGGGAAGAGGGTCCCTTAGTTGGAGGCTATGATCTGGTTGATCCAAGTGTTGAACTTGCTAACCCGGGTGTACACGGCTGGTGCTTGCACATTGCAGTTTTTGGTGCCCCAGGAGACAACACCAATAAGCACCCATGTGTTCCTTTTCTGGCAGACCAGAGGGCCCCCTGAGTCACCCTGAAAGGAAGGAAAACGAGAGAAGTCAGCATGGCAATTTGAGGTCTGCCATGAGGCAGGGCAGAAGACAGGATGCCTGTGCTTACCTGGCATGAGGAGGCACCTGAGGCACCTGCACAGATCATGGAGTCAGTGATACTTGAACCCCAATACTGTCGGCACTGATTCACAGTGACTAGGGGTAAAACTACCTGCTGCAGACGTGCTGGTGTCACGTTGCCTGTGGGCCAGTAAAGGGGTGGTTAGGCTGGCCTAGGATATTAATCCCCTTCTCCCCCAGCTCTTACCCAAGTTCTTACCCACACCACTGATGCGGCCCCAGCCGGTGGTGACACATGTGAGGCCTTGAGGCAGAGCCTCATTTGAGGAAGCCAGGCAGACTGGTGAGATTCGTGTTGTATACCTGGCTGGTGAGGAAAGCTTCAGGAGAGTCAGGTCATTATTCAAAGTGTTGGAGTTCCAGCTGGGGTATGTAATGGCCTGTGGGACCAGGAAGGAGCCATGTGTGGCTGAGGTGGGTTAGAGACACCTAAGGTTGATGCTGAGGCAGGTGGTTCAGAGCAGGGCGGAATTCTCGAGTCCAAAGTAGCCTGCACACAGCTCATTTTTCCTTTCCACACATGCAGCCAGGTACTTACCTTAGAGATGGATACTACCTGCACAGGCTCGGCGTTGGATGATTGGTCATATTCTCCCAAGACAACAAAGTGGCTGCCAGGACTGTAAGGATAAGGGGAATGGGCAGCTGCTGCGGGGTGTAGAGCAAGAGGGGGCACTGAGGGAAGGAAGTGAGAAGAATTAGACCGGATAGAGCAGGTAGAATCCACTCACCTGACATTGCAGTGGGCAGCAGTGACCACCCAGTACTGGCTGATGAGAGATCCACCACAGAAATGGAAGCCATTTCTGTCCTAGGGTCAAAAGTCAAATATGTGGGTAGGCTGTCAGTTACATGTACGTATAAAGCACCCAGGACCCTACCCTGTTCATAGGGTGCAAGTACCTGCAAGGACACCTGCCAGGGCCAGGAGCCTGGCGCTGCACTCTGCCCATTGACAATCCTCTGGCTGTAGCTCAGTGAAGGTGTGATGGCCGGAACACCACAGCCTGGACATAGGGCTGGTGAGGGTCCACATCCCAGCCCACCTCTCCCCACATCCTTTTCCCAAGTGCTCCAAAGATACATATCCCCAGCAGGACTAGTAGCTAGCCATTCCCTGGAGTGCCTTTTGGGCTTACAAAGCTATCTCTTATTACACCCTACCTAACCAGCCCCCAAACCCTGTCTACTCCCAACATTGATCCAACTTCATGTTCCCTAAACCAGTTTTCTCCCTGATTGCTGGGATCATCTCCTTGGTCCGTTGCCTGTCCAAGGTCTAAGGAATAAATAACTTTCATGCATCCACCTAGACTAGGCTTTGACCACATCTCATTTTATTGCTTAAGCCCTCTCACGTCTCAGTCTCCTCTCACTTGTGAGACCTTTCCCTATACTCCTTTTTCCCCACTTCCAGCTCTGCAGGCTCACTTTCTGCCTTGGTACATCATTCTTTTGCCTACACATCTGTTTCACTTCCAACCAGAGTGGGCTCCTTCTCTGGGCCCTTGGATGAGCTGGGAATGAAGTTGCCTTTGGTTGTTCAATTATGATTGATCCCAGCCCACTCACCCCATGAGAAGCCAAGGAGGACCAGGCTAAAGGTTAGGCTGAGTAGTAGCATTGTGGAAGATGTGACCACAGAGTTGAGAACAGTCTGGCTTTATTTATGTGTATCCTTGTCCTTGGGCCTGAGACCAGGCCAGCTGTGTGTTCTCAGCCCATTCCCACACCCAGCTAGGAATAGGCTTCTGAGGCCAAAGTCCTTGGAATTATCAGGCAGAGCCCAGGTGTGAGGCTCTCACCTCCACCTCCCGAAGCCTTGGTTTCTGAGTGACTTTCTGAACTACCTCATATCCCAAGTGTTGACCACTGGGTACCAAGGACATATGGTTGAATTAGGTCTAAAGTGTCAGCCTAGTGGCTGGGACCAAAGAAATTTCCCAGGGCTATCAAGGGCACTTGGCTCATGCTAGGATTAAAGGCATGTGTCACCATGCCCAGCTGTTTCTTGACTCTCTTTTTTAAATTTCACTAATTTTTATTTTTTATTTATTTTTGTATGTGTATGAATGTACTGTCTGCTTGTAGGTTGGTGCACCCGTGTCGTGCAATGCTGTGGAGGTCAGAAGAGGGTGTTGGATTCCCCTGGAACTGGAGTTAAAGATGATTTTCAGCCGCCATGTGGGTGCTGGGGATTGAACCCGGGTCCTCTGCAAGAGCGGCCGGCGCTCTTAACCACTAGGCCATCTCTCCAGCCCTGTTTCTTGACTCTTTTTTTTTTTTTTGGTCTTTTCAAGACAGGGTCTCCCTGTAGCCCCAGCTGTCCTGGAACTCACTCTGTAGACCAGGTTGGCCTTGAACTCACAAAGATCCGCCTGCCTCTGCCTCCCAAGGGCTAGGATTAAAGGCATGCGCCACCACGCCAGGCTCTGTTTCTTGACTCTTAAAGACAAGTTCTCATCAAGCATTCCTCACACACCTATAGTGCTCTACTTATAACATCCCTCAGATGAGCAGGCATATGTGAGCCACTGATACAAATGTTGGCTTTGTCTGTAACATGTGGGGCTGTGAGAAGGGAGTTTGACTCTCAAGTTCTCTGGGCTGAAAGGACTCACAGGGAGAGGTGACACATTTACATAAGAAACCTGTGGTGAGCACCCACCGAGTGCCAAGTCTAGGTGTGGGAAGGAATGTTCTGGCCTCTGAGTACCTAAGCTCCACTGGGGCTTCAAGAAATAGTAAAGCACACTCTCTAGAGAGATTCTCCTCCAGGCTAGACATCCCTGGGCTTCACCTGTGTTCCTCCTAACACATTATGAAAATTTTTATATACAACAGGAAAGTTAAAAAATTTATGTCTTGCGAGTGTGGTGGCACACGCCTTTAATCCTAGCACTTGGGAGGCAGAGGCAGGCGGATCTCTGTGGGTTCAAGGCCAGCCTGGTCTACAGAGTGAGCTCCAGGCCAGCTGGGACTAAAAGGAGACACTGTCTCAAAAAAGACCAAAAAAAAAAAAAAAAAAAAAAAAAATTATGTCTTAGTTGTATTTGATCATATGTCTATACATTCCTCCATCCATCCAGTTACCTCACTTTTGGACCAAGGTATTCTTGAACCAGTCAAAGCCCTCACACCCTGTACATCCGGCCAACTCACCTGTAACAACTGTGCACACAGAAGCATCTTCTCTCCACTGGTTCAAGCTTAGCTTGGAGCTCAGCATCAAGGGAGCTGTAGATGCCAGGTCTTGCCCATGGCAGACTGAGGCTCAGAAGCATTCAGATTTGATGGATACTGCCCTTCTACCTGCAACCTCAACCTAGAGGCTGCCAGTCACTGATCGCCTGTGGAGAGCAGGTGTGGCGAGGGTCCCAGGATGGCGCCCGAGACTTTAGCCAAGTCTTATGACTAACACCTGATTCCCTCCTACCTCTAAGTAAAGCCACGCTCACCGTTCGAGCTGTGCAGGTGCACCCTGTATGCAAGATTAGGCCAGATGATACCAATAGACTGAGGCCACGCAACCTGGGCTGGGAAGGTGGATAAATAGACTTTCTAAATAGAGGGACTTTCTGGTCTTGAGAAGAGAAGCTTGGAAAAAGCAGAAGCTTGGAGAAAAAATGTGCCTGAATAATAAACTGCTTTGAGAAGAACCAGCTAGAGGTACTTTGTTTCTGCGGTTTCATACAAGTGCCCCCTACACTTTGTTTCTGTGGGGAGACAAGTGCTCCCTACAATCGCCTACTCACACTCATCAATAATGTGGGGCCCAGAGCCAGACACAGGGTCTGAGTTCTATTTCATGCTGGTAGGAGAGTTAGTGTCTCTGAATCCTGATCCAAAGTGATGAGGAATCTCTTGGGAGGCAGAGGCAGGTGGATCTCTGGGATCAAGGCCAGCCTGGTCTACATAGTGAGCTCCAGGCCAGCTGGGACTAAAGGGTTACCCTGTCTCAAAAATACAAAAAAAAAAAAAAAAAAAAAAAAAAAGTCAAGAAACAACTCCTCTGTGAGCATTTTAGCCCTCATGGGACCCAGGGTGGGTCTGGAGATGTGTGGGCTTTTCCTAGGTCATTGATAAGCCAGGTAAAGACACTGAGTAGGGATCGTCCATGGGGTCTTACAAGGGGGGTGATGGGGTGAGCCTCTACTGAATGGAGCTATACACTTCAAGGGAGACAGGATGTAGCTTCCCATCTCAAGCCTACAGTGCTGGCTAGGACTGGGGTTTATACTCCAGGCCAGGAACTGGGCCTGTGGGAAGCAGTGGTCCTTACATGGATACCTTAGCCATAGAGCCCCTTGGCCACTTGTTCCACTCCACCCAAGAACGACACAGTCTCCTCTTTGTATTTCCTGGGTTTATTCCCCCTTGTTCCAAGCTCTAAGTCTCATCCACTCTACTCCACCTCCATGGCTTGCACAGTTTCCTCCAGGAGCTCCAGATTCAGGGGCCTCACTTCCTGGGTCAGGACAGCTGTGGTTCCAGGTGCAAAGTGGTAGTGCCCAGCTCTAGAGGTGGGGAGAGACAGCCTTTCAGCATGCAGCTTGTCCTGTTCTCGCAGACCCCTATTTATAAATCTTTTCACCACTGCATTCTGCCCCCATAGTCCTCCCCTCTCCTGCTCCTACCTCTGAACAGGCTCTGTAGGTGAGCTCAGTGTTCTCAGCATTTTGGCACCTACTGGAGTGATCACACATGCATCCACATTGCCTCCAGAGCCCAGGTCACCCAGGATCCCGGCAGTGATCGCTTCCACCAGCAGCTCCTTTGCAGCTTCCAGCTGTGGTATGTACATGGGGTGTAATGGGCCCTCATGGGGTCAACTCAGGCTTCAGCCTTGACACTTTGTTAAGCCCAGATGATTTACCATTTGTACAAATCCAATCTCCTTTCTCTCCCTCCATCCCACATTTCCTTTCTCTGGGTTCTGCCTCTCTCTCCCACAAGACCCCGTATTCCAGCACTGCAGCACAATCGTCTCAGAGTTGCTTATACTTATGTCTCTTCTTCCAGAAGTCTGCCCACCAATCTAGTCTTCTGCAACAGAGTTTCTTTCTGGACCTTAGGTATCTCTGAAGCACACTCATCCACTTCCATCCCACTGCAAAGTCCAGACTTCAGACCTCATACATGATCCTACTGGACTTCTCTTTATTTGGCAAATGAGTGTGAGCTCCAACTAACCTTTAGTACTATCTGGACTCCCACTTCTCTCTCTCTCTCTCTCTTTTTTTTTTTTTTTTTGTCTCCCTGTAGCCCCAGCTGTCCTGGAACTCACTCTGTAGACCAGGCTGGCCTTGAACTCACAAAGATCCGCCTGCTCTGTGCTAGGATTAAAGGCGTGAGCCACCAAGCCCGGCTTTTTTTTTAAATTTATTATTTTTTTTGTGTATGAGTGTACTGTCTGCATGTAGGTTTGTGCACCCGTGTCGTGCGATGCCGCGGAGGTCAGAAGAGGGTCTCAGATTTCCCTGGAACTGGAGTTAAAGACGGTTCTCAGCCACTATGTGGGTGCTGGGAATCGAACCCGGGTCCTCTGCAACAGCAGTCAGCACTCTTAACCGCTGAGCCATCTCTCCAGCCCCGGACCCCACCCCCCCCTTCTCTATCATTACTAGGTCCCTACTCAGTTGTCATCTTTTTTTTTTTTTTAATTTTAATTTTTATTTATTTCTGTATGTGTATGAATGTACTGCCTGCATGCAAGTCTGTGCACCCGTGTCGTGCAATGCCGCGGAGGTCAGAAGAGGGTGTCGGATTCCCCTGGAACTGGAGTTCTCCTGGAATTGGAGTTTCAGACGGTTCTCGGCCGCCATGTGGGTGCTGGGGATCGAACCCGGGTCCTCTGTAAGAGCGGTCGGCGCTCTTAACCGCTAGGCCATCTCTCCAGCCCCTCAGTTGTCATCTTGTAATAAGCCTTCCTTACTTCTGTACTTGGCCAGGGTCCTTCTGCACTCCCCACCAGTGAGCATGAAGTAGGAGGCAGAAATCACTCACCGTCATGTTTGGCTGGAACCGGTCCTCCAGCACTGCCAAGGCTGCATCCTGTCCAGAGCCTGCAGGTGGGAAGGAGCATTTGAGGTCTCCTGCAGCATTCCTATCTGGGGGACCAACGTGAAGACCTGGTCACAGGGGCAGGGGTTGGTAGGAAAAGTGTGGAAGCGCTCACCCAGGGCGGTGAAAGGCAGACGGCTGTAAGAACCGTGGGGGTGCACGCCATAGAGCTGCGGTCCAGTTAGGTCAACACCACCCACGATCAAGGATGCTCCCACGTGGCCTTGGTACCTGTAGACCAAGGGGCACAATCACTGGCAGCTGTAGCCAGGCTCCACCCCTTACTCAAAACTTCCCCTAAGCCTGAGCCCACCCCTTCCTGTGGCCTGGCGCCCAATAATTGACGTCGCCCCTTCCTGTTGCTTGGCTTTAGTTAGGCCAGCCTCTTCCGGTCTCTGAGCTGGTGCGGGACCGTTTCTTCCGCCCCACCTCCTGTAGGCCCGGCCCCTCTGGGTATCGCCTTAGCCCCGCCCCCGCACCGGAAGAGAGTCTGGCGCAGGATACGGGTGACCGTGGCCACCCGAGGCTCGCGGCCCGTGGACAGCGCGTGCAGCTCCATGTTGGACGCCACCATCCGCGTGGTCATCTCAGCGTCCGCAGCCACTCCAGCCCCACAGCAGCTGAGGGAAAAGGGAGGGTCGGTGTGGACATTGCCAGGATGTGCGGAGTGAGGCGAACGGGCGGCTTTCCTGAATAGGAACTGGGCTGGAGGGTCTCACTAGATTTTTGGGGCGATGAAGTGGATCTTTTCGCAGCTCTTGTCCGCCACGACCGAATCATTCGTGGCCCGTGTATCAGCACCCAGGATGACTCCGTCCTGCGGAGAAAGAGCGCGACCTCTGTGCCCACCGACCTCCTCCACGGTGGGAGCCTTTGCAGCCCTCCAGCCCCATCACCCTGCTCACCTGGAACACAAGCCCCGCGATGGTGGTCCCGGTCTTGCGTGCATGAGGGACCCCAAGGCCCAGGACGCGTTCCAAAGCTGCATTCCTAGAAACAGGGTCGGGTGACTCGAGTTTCAGGTCTGCTTCTAGCGTCCTTGAACCCGTGCCCCCACTCAGCTCGGTCTCCTTCATCTCCTGGGCTGCCCCCTTCCACCCCGCCTCTAGTAGAAGAAAGAAGGCCCGCAGCAAAGCACAGGCAATTGGCAACTAGAGCTCCACTCCTTCACCTCTGGCAGTTCTCGAAGGAGAAGCCCCCTCTGTGCTCCACCGGCAGCTTCAGCATCTCTGGGCAGATAGGCTGAATTGGGATCTGGGGGTCGATGGGTGGGTCAGACAAGTGGGGCCAGAGACAGCAGAAAGGCGTCCGCCTGTGCTTCGGTGGGGCTGCTCGGCTAGGGCTGACGCTTCCCGCTTTCGCTTTCACCTCCGCCCGAGTTCAGAGTTGGTTTCTGCAGCTTTTCTTTCACTTTCATCTTTGCTTCTAGTCCCAGGTACTTTGGGGGAAGAGGCTTATGCCCCTCAGCAGGCCCGCCAACAGGGACAATCCTCTCTGGCCACTGTTAGGTTCTTCATCCCCTTCAGCCCTACACCCCTACCCCTTCACCTCTTTTTTAGACAGGGTCTCCCTGTAGCCCTAGCTGTCACTCTGTAGACCAGGCCGGCCTTGAACTCACAGAAATCCACCTGCCACTGCCACTGCCTCTGGAGTGCTGGGATTAAAGGCCCCTCCAACTCTTACCCCAACTCCATCTCCATACCAGTGCTCTAAAGGTGTGGAACACATGGCCAGCTCTCTGCATTATAATTGGCCTTCCAGCAGGTGAGGCTTGGCTGAGTTTGGTCCTTTGTTACTTTTCTTGCATCTTCCCCCTTTCAAGGGGGGCGACTTGGGCTGGGGATGTAGCTTTATGGTAGAGCACTTGCCTAGCACGGACAAGGTTTGATTCCCAGCACTGAAGGGGGAAAAGCAAATTAAGTTGGTGGTGGTATGCACACCTGTAATCCCAGCACTCAGGAGGCTGGGGTAGGATTGGTGCCAGTAAGGGGAGAGTGATTTCCTGCCTCAAACTAAAGCTTTCCTTTAGATCTGATGTTATTCCCTCAGATTCTAAATTTATTTTTTAGTGCTGAGGATTGAATACTCTTGGAATCTCACCACAGAACTATACCGCCAGTCCCATCCCATGTTTTAGACTCTTGAATCCAACCAGATTAAAAGGCTATTTTTTATACAATCTTTTTTTTTTTTTTTTTTTTTTTTTTTTTGGTGTTTTCGAGACAGGGTCTCCCTGTAGCCCCAGCTGTCCTGGAACTCACTCTGTAGACCAGGCCGGCCTTGAACTCACAAAGATCCACCTGCCTCTGCCTCCCGAGTGCTAGGATTAAAGGCGTGCGCCACCACGCCCGGCACAATCTTTTTTTTTTTAATGTATATGAATGTACTGTCTGCATGTAGGCTGGCGTACCCGTGTTGTACAATGCCACAGAGGTCAGAAGAGGGTGTCGGATTCCCCTGGAACTGGAGTTAAAGATGGTTCTCAGCCGCCACGTGGGTGCTGGGGATCGAACCTGGGTCCTCTGCAAGAGCAATCGGCACTCTTAACCGCTGAGTCATCTCTCCAAGGCTATTTCAATTGTATTTCCTTCTGCCCCATTCTGCAGCTGTGGGCACAGCCATCTCTAAGCCCCAGGCCCCACAGAGCAGCATAGGGGAGGCTTCCTGAACAGTTCATCCAAGAAAATGAGAAGCTGCACATCTCAGGATCTAACTCAGACCTTGGCAGAGCCTATCCTTCATGCCACTGAGCCTGAACCTGGTAACAGGATTCCACACGTAGGGACCCTAGTAGTGCCTTCCCCTTAACCCACAATACACAGAGCTTACAACAGCAAAGATCTTTATTCAGGGGGAAGGGGCCCTGGGCTGGCAGCTGGGGATACAGGAGTGCCATTGCGGTAGGCACCCAGCAGGATAGCGTTGATGTGCTCCAGTGTCTTGTTGCTGAAGACCATGTTGAGGTGTTGTGTCCCATTCATGGGCAGCAGGTGTACAGGCTGAGATTGGTGACCTTGCCACTGGCGACAGAGCTCAGTGCTTCGTGTGGCCACTGTGTCATCACCATCCTCATAAAGTGCAGCCACAGGGTCTTTGTACGGGAAATTATGATCATAGATGTAGGTGTGGGGTGTGGGTAGGCCCACGCCATACAAACAGTACACTTCCACACCGGGTGCGGGAAGTCCTGCCAGTAGGTCACGTGTCTGTAGCCACATATACCAGCCTTCCTCAAAATGCAGGTCTGTAAAAAAGCGCTTGAAGTCATGGACTGTGTAGTTGAAGCTTGGGGTAGAAATGAACACATGGTCTTCAGGCCACACATGGTAGGATGGAAACATCCAGGGATAAGTTGTCGTTATGCGCTGTTCCTCTCTAAGCTTGATGTTGGACATGAGTGGGATGCCCTGGTTGTCACCTGTGGACATAGATAGCAAGGTGAGATGTGCAGTATTCAGACTCAACCCTGCCCCACCCAGGCCTTGATTCCAAGCCAGAGAACAGAGCAGGTCTGATGTTCAGTAATTGCTCAATATGTTTATTAAATGAGAGGCTATGTTGGTAAGACAGCTGTAGGTGTGTGTTGGGGGTTACTGAGAATTGTATATGGGATGTGTGTGCATGCACTCTGGCTATTCTCCCTCGGGCCCTGTGGGTCTATGTTGCACAGGGGTCACAGAATTGTATTTTTGGAGAATGAAGTGAGATGATGGTCTGTTTTTCCTTGAGTGGCGAGTCTCTCTCTCTCTCTCTCTCTCTCTCTCTCTCTCTCTCTCTCTCTCTCTCTCTCTCTCTCTCTCTCTCTCTCTCCTGTGAACTCCTATGGGAAGGGCTGAGCTTGGCTGTGCCCAGCATATATTGGGACTCAATTAGTGTAGCTGGGGCTACTCCTTGGGAAGGGCAGGAGGTATCCCTAAGTTTGGTGCTGCTGTGGCAAGTCTGTCCTCAATAAGGGAGATTCCTGGGCACAGGGCTTTCTGGGAGTAGAAAGCAGCTGAAAGCTGGAGTGTGCAAGACCTGGGGCCACAGGAACCAATTTGGGGGTGGCTTCCTCTGCTTCCTTCCTTCGTCATCACTGACATAGACTCTAGAAGAACGCACCCTAATGACCCTCCTAATGAAAAGCAGGTGTGCCCGAGACAGTATTCCCCAGACAACATTGTGAGCAGAATTAGAGAACTAGCTCAAGTGATTTGCCTCATTCCTCACCTCCCACCAGATGAAGGAGATGGAGAGTTTCCTTACCTGAGGCCAGGACAAGCATGGGCTTGACAGAGCCACCCCATGGAGCCCCAAGAGAGATGAAACCATCGATGAAGCGGTCCTTCCAGGACTGAGGTTGATGCAGTAAGAAATAGAGCAAATGAAGGCAGCCAAGGCTGTGCCCAATGAAGAAGACAGGCTTCCCGTAGGTAGTGTACATCTCTTCTACCAGCCCTGCCAGCTTCTGGTAATACTCATCCTGTTGGCCTACAGATGGGTGGATAGGTCAGAGGGTCTGGGATCATTTGCTTCACCCCCACCCCATGACCAGAAGTTACTCACTGGGTTCCAGACGCCAGTCATAGGGCGCAGCCCGCACTGTCTCATCCCGCACATAACCGTTATTGACCAGATTCCGCACCAATGTGTGCATGTAACCTGTGGGGAAGAAGCAGCACAGGGGAATCCCTCCATGAGACCTGCACGCTTACGGGCCACCAGAGCCCTAATCGTCCCTTGAGTACACACACCTGCTAGCTTGTTGTTATCCAAATACTCAACAGAGTAGGTCTTGCCAAAGCCAGGGACACGGATCTGTACACCAGGGGCATTGGACACACGCCCAGAACTGCGGTTGTAGACAACCCTGGCAAGAGTGAATATTCAGCAGCCAGTAGCCAAGGGGCATTGTGGATAGAATAGGCATAGCCCGTGGGACATACCTGGTATTATCAATCCAGCAATCCACCCCAAGGGGTAGAAACATATTGAGATCCAGCCAGATGGTGAAGAAGTCCTCTGTCTTGCGATAGCACAACCAGTTCACCACATCCGGTTTATCCAACTTTGCTTCTAGCTGATTCCCCAGCCAGCCAGGCACTGTGGGCACCAGCTGTCATTCTGGACTCCATGGTTTTGCCCCCTGACTCCACCCTCAAGCCAGCCCACCCCTCCATTTCCCACACCCTTAAGTTATGGGTGATAAATGAAATTTACCCTCTCCCCAGCACACTCCTTACTGTTCTACCAGTACCACAAAGCCCAGGCTCCCTTCAGTCAGGGAAGGTACAGGAACCAAGGCCACTGACCCCTGCCCCCGAAAAGCAAATACCCAGCTTAGCTTTCCATTACTGCCAAAGTCCAAGGTGAGAACGAATAGGTATGGGGGAGTGAGGCTGGGTTTAGAGTAGGGGGCAGGACTTTATGGGCCTCTCCTGCTGTGCCCTGAGCTGGGCCTCTTGTCCTTGCTGAGGCAGGAGCCAAGGGAGGAGTAGGGAGGCTTAACCCAGGGTCCAGTGCATGTTGCCCTTGGGCAAATCTCATTCCATCACTTCCCCCCACTCCCTCCGCACCCCTCTAGAGTAGGCAGTTCCAAGACAGAACAGTGGAGTGATGTCTCTATAGGACATCTTTGGCCCCTCCCCACACCAAGTCAGACATGGGGGCTAATGTTGGAGCAGATGGGTCTTGGCAGCATCTGCTGCTGCTGTCAGGGGCTGGGACCCAGGCTCCCCAAGTTCATGCCTGGTGCATTAGGGGCCTAGTGGGGGCTTACCTATGATGACAGGCGGTGTGTGGTTACTGAGCTCAGCCTTGGGCGTGGTGTACGGGGGGAAGAGCACATTGAGGAGCCAAAAGGGGGCGACAGAAGGGAGCAGTGGCCCCAACAGCAACAGCACCCACTGCCATGGGGAGCCAGGGAGCCCCATTCCAGCCCAGTGCCTACTGGCAGATGAGGCAGTTCTGGTCTGGCCTTATCTGGAATGGAGATGGGAGGGGCCCCAGGGCCAGTGGGAGGAACAGAACAGCCAATGGGGGTGGCCAGAGGTTGCCACTGCCAGGAAGGGGCACAGCCTCAGGGAGCCAACTCTGGGCTTCGTTCAGTTCTGCCTTTCTTCCCTTGGCGCCGGGGGAAACAGAGCCAGGGCAGCAGGAGGCCCAGAAATACACAATGTTTTATTGAAAAAGTCAGGCTCAGCTCCGCCAGCTCCACTCCATTTGGCTTGATGGGGGTCTCTGCCACAGCAGCCTGAGCCAGGTCTTCCTGCAGGCAGGCTGGGCTCAACTCCCCCTTTGCTGCCCTTCCCTCTTCTCTGATGGTCACATTCTAACAATAAATATACAATAAATAGCATTCCTGGGCCAGGCTGGTACTTCAAATCCCACATCAGCCCCCACCCGTGTTCTCTAGCCAGGGCAGGCCCACGCTGGGGTATTGGAGGGAAAAGTCCCCAAATCCCCCAGGGTCCACAGGTCCTCGGATCCATTTCCACTGCCAGGACCAAGCTTGGTTTCCCAGGAGACCTAGCAAAGCTGGTCCAAGGCAAAGCTGGGCAAAGCATAGCTGGCAAGTAGATATGGGGTATGGACTATTGCCCTGGACACCCCAACTCCAGGCCACAAGCCTCCACTGGACTCAGGAGTAGATGGTGATAACTTCACGGCCACCGCCACGCACCAACAACACCCGCTCAAGACCCTCAGTCAGCACCTCAAGGAATTCCATGTCTGTAGGGCAGCAGGTCAAGGAGACAGCTACAAGACCAAGGGACATCTGTAGCTTCTTCCCACCCAGGGGTACCCAGGGAAAGGATGGCTTCCCACTGTCAGCCTTTCCACAAAAAGATACAGTTCTCATCACCCTCGCTGTTCTTGGGCGGGCCTGGCATGTTCAGTAGGACCAGGCGGGCATCGTGGGAGCGTGTGACAATGACCTCGTTGAGCTTCACAGCAGTGTGCATACGACGCACATTGGACTGGTCCCTGCAGATAATGCAGTTGATCACAGGCCACTGAGAACCACCTAGCAAAGCAGGCTCTGTCCCTGGCCCACCTGCACAGCTCATCTGCTCCCACCCCACCTTTATTCCAGACCTCAGCATAGCTGGGTCTACACTCACGGCTTGATGTGCACCAGTTCCCGGAAGTTGTCAGGGGCATGGCTGGGGTCCCAGGATTCAGTCATGTACTTGTCTCTTGTCCATGTCATCTGTATCTTGTCAGGCCCGGCTGCAGACTCATCCTCCTCATCTGAATAAAGGCTCTCCAGCCGCAGGGCTGAGTGTCTATCCTTTACCAGCTGGGCCTGAGGACAACCAGAGGAGGCAACCTTGATGCCCTTGGAAAATGAGGCCCTGCTTGGCCCTACATGACCACCCTGCCTCAGGGAATAGATACTGACTAGCTCAGGTGGGACAGGTAAGGTTATTTTGCTTGTATGAGACAGGTTTTCACTCAGCCTAATTTCATTTACCTCAAATTCTCTATGATCCTCCTGCCTCAGCCTTCCAAGTACTGGGATTATAGGCATGAGCTACTATGCCCAGCTTTTTTTTGTTTTGTTTTCCGTATGTGTATGAATGTACTGTCTGCATGCAGGTTTGTGCACCTGTGTCATGCAATGCAGCGGAGGTCAGAAGAGGGCATCAAATTTCCCTGGAACTGGAGTTAAAGACGGTTCTCAGCCACCATGTGGGTGCTGGGGATAGAACCCAGGTCCTCTGCAAGAGCAGTCGACGCTCTTAACTGCTAGGCCAACTTTCTAGCCCCTCACTTTTTTTTTTTTAAACAAACAAAAAAAAAACCCAAGATCTCACATTGTAGCCCAGGCTGGCCTCAAACTTACGGGAATCCTCCTGCCTCAGCTTCCTGAGTGTTGGGATTACAGGTATGAGCCACCATGTCTGGTCAAGTGATTCCCAAGTACTGGGATTATAGGCATGTGCTAGTATATCCAGCTTTTTTTTTTTTTGAAATTGGAACCATATATTTTGAACCTGTAAAAACTGATGTGAATCATTGCTCATTCAGATTATTTTATTTTATTTATTTTTTATTTTTTGGTCTTTTCAAGATAGGGTCTCCCTGTAGCCCCAGCTGTCCTGGAACTCACTCTGTAGAACAGGCTGGCCTTGAACTCCCAAAGATCCGCCTGCCTCTGCCTCCCAAGTGCTAGGATTAAAGGCGTGCGCCACCATGCCTGGACAGCTCAGTTAATTTCTAACTTGAGACTTTAAAAATATTTTGCTCTAGGCCAGCTGGGACTAAAGCAAGACCCTGTCCCTGTCTCAAAAAGACCAAAAAAAAAAAAAAAGATTGATTTTTTTTTTCAGCTAAATTATGTTTATTATTTTTTTCATAATTTTTTTTTTTGGTCTTTTTGAGACAGGGTCTCCCTGTAACTCTGGCTGTCCTGGAACTCGCTATATAGACCAGGTTGGTCTTGAACTCACAAAGATCCACCTGCCTCTGCCTCCCAAGTGCTAGGATTAAAGGCATGCGCCACCACACCCGGCTCAATCAGTCTTAATCACCTTTATATCCCCTTCTCCATTGGCACCCTCCCACAAAAATATGGACTGCTTCATGAATGCTTGTGTCATCCTTGTGCAGGGGCCATGCCAATCTCTGTCCAATTTTAGTATATGTGGTGTCAAGGCGAGCACTATGCTCATCTTTTAAAAATATTTTATGGAGTTTCACCCTGTGACATGCTCCTGGAGTGATCTTTTGCTCTGTCGAATTTACCCTTGGTAGGGTGTGGACTGACGACCAGCCAGAGAAGGCCCACAGAGCTCACTGTGCAGACCAGGCTGGCCTCCTGAGTTCTAGGATTAAAGATGCTGCCCAAAGCCTACGCATGTTTTTTCTGGCCCTTTGGCCTTTTTCACCAGGATAAAGTTTGGGAGACTTTATTTGGATGTGCAAAGGCCCGTGTTGAAGGAGGCCACCATAGGCAAGGCTTTTGTTTCTCTCCAAGCTGTTCAGCAGGCCCCCTCAGGATCTTGGACAACAATCACAAGAGCAACAGAAACCTCCAGGAGAAGAAATGACTTCTAACAGGGCATGTGCAAGGCATCTGGGAAATAGTGAAAATTAACTAAGATGTAACTGACTACATTTGTTCTTCAAGCCCATAGACCATATCATTCTAGTGAGAAATGACTAACCAGTTAAAACACATGCACACACATACACACAGTAAAAAATAAATAAAAATAAAAAATAGAAATAGAAATATTTTATTGGGGCTGCAGAGATGGCTCAGGTTCCATTCCTAGCATGGTGGCTAAGAACCATCTTTAAGCCAGGCGTGGTGGCACACACCTTTAATCCTAGCAATCAGGAGGCAGAAGCAGGCAGATCTGTGAGTTCAAGGCCAGCCCCTGGTCTACAGAGTGACTTCCAGGCCAGCTGGGGCTATAGGGAGACCCTGTCTCAAAAAGACAGGGTCTCCCTTTAGTCCTAGTTGGCCTGGAGCTCACTATGTAGACCAGGCTGGCCTTGAACTCACAGAGATCCGCCTGCCTTTACCTCCCGAGTACTGGGATTAAAAGCACCACCACGCCCTGCATAAGACGATTTTTTTTTAAATCTGCCATGTGAGTTCTAGGAATCGAACCCAGGTCCTCTACAAGAGCAACTGGTGCTCTTAACTACTGAGCCATCTCTCCAGCCCCAATCTTGTTTCTTTTTCAAACAAGATCTCATACTGTAGCCCAGGCTGGCCTCAAACTTAAGGCAATCCTTCTGCCTCAACCTCCCGAGTGCTGGTCAAGTGACTTATTCTGCTACCTCTACCTGACAAGTGTCTCCAAAGGCCTGATCCAGGCCCTCCCCAAGCTTAAACCAAGACAGCCACTGACCTCTCGCTCCCTCTCAGTTTTGGTCAGCCTCATCTGCCGCAGCATCTGAGACCGCTGCTCCATCATCAGTGTGCGCTCATAGGTATATGCAGAGATGTCACTGTTATGCTGAGGAGAGGAAAGGTGGTGTGAGCACTAGGCTGTGTGGTGGTCGGGATCCTGAGGGCCACATCAGGGCAGGTAGCTCACCATCTCTACCACCTCCACTTCTGCCTCAAGGCGGAGGTGATATAGGAAGATGGCCAGATCCTTCTTCATCTGGATGCTGTTGTCGTCCATCTGGGCCACAGTGAAGATGCGCATGCGGCACTTCCTCCAAACCTGTGGCAATGGAGCAGGGGAGTGGTTCAGTCATACCTACGTCTCCAAGGGCCCAGCTGCTCAACCACCACATGCTCAACCACCATGCCCTATCCATGCACAACCACTTGGCACACCTTATGCTGGCGTAGCAGGAAGGGCAAAAGCATAAGCATGCCTCCATCGTGCACGATCCACCACACATCAATGTGGCCCTCCAGGTAGCGTTCATGGTTGCTGGGGTAGAAAGCTATGTTCTTGGGCACCAGCAGGGCCAGGTGGGCAGCTGTGGTACAGCGCACAGTGTCTGGGGAGGAGGGGCACTGCTGACTGCCAAGCCTATGGCCCTCCAGTCTCTGCCACCTCACTTAACCCTGGCCCTTGGCCCCTGGCCCGGGTCAGGTGCCAGACCCTCACACACCAATAAAGGTCTTCCAGGCACGTGGGTCCTCACTCTGTCGCCAGCCATAGGGCCAGCCCAGCACCACGGAGTTATGTCTCATGCCGCCCAGGCCGCAAGATTGGATGAGGTGGGCCAGCCCCTCACGCACCTTGCTGGCCACCACTACCTGGCAGAAACCTTTCACTTTCTCAATCTCCATCATATTCTTGATTGTCTGTGGGGAACACACCAGTGTTAGAAGGCAAGGCCACCAGATTCTCCTGTTCTGAGAACCCTAGGAGAGACCCTAGAACAAGCTGTCCACCCACAGGTTTCTCTTTTTTTTTTTTTTTTTTTGGTCTTTTCGAGACAGGGTCTCCCTGTAGTCCCAGCTGGCCTGGAACTCACTCTGTAGACCAGGCTGGCCTTGAACTCACAAAGATCCGCCTGCCTCTGCCTCCCAAGTGCTAGGATTAAAGGCGTGCGCCACCACGCCCGGCTAGGTTTCTCTTTTTTTTAACACCCACAGGTTTCTAAGTTGAATTTGTGTATGTATTTTGAGAATGTAGGTGTGTACATGCCACAGTATACGGTAGTCAGGGGACAACTCTTGGAAATGGGTTCTCTCCTCTCACCTTTATAGGACCTGGGGATGTAACTTAGTCATCAAGCCCACACACAAGCATTTCTACCTGCTTAGGCATGTGCTGGCCCACAGCCCACATTTTCAAGATGAGGCAGCTATACCCTCATTCTTGAAGATGGCAGCAAGTGTTGTCCATCTGGCTGGCCATACTGTTCAGACTGGTCCCCTCCGCTAAATGTCAGCTGCAGCCCAGAAACCACTGATCTGGCTAGGCAGGCCCCTCCCTGCCCACTCCTGGCAGATACCTGCTCAGCAGCCTGGGCCTCGCCATAGCTCTCCAAGAAGCTGCCTTGGATGACAGAGCCAACAATTGTCAGGCCCTTCCCAGCCTTAAGCTGGGAGGCAAAGGTGAGGAGCCGAGGATACTTCACATGAAGGTCTTCGTCTAGCTTTAGCAGCACCAAGAGCTGAGGCCTAAAGTGGTCAGACGGTTAGGCAGCCCGAGACACGGGCCAGGCCCTTCCATGGAGTCTTCTTCCCCTATCAGAATGTGGGCTGCTACAAGACTGGGTAGCATAGATTCAAGGGCTCAACAAGCAAAAGGGTGCCACTTACAACCCCTGGAGGGAACCCATGGAACTTCCCACCCTCGCAATGCTCCCTGAAAACCCTAGATGGCCCCAGTCAGTATGGGCACGAACTTACCGCCAGTTCTTGGTGTGAGGAGGCCCCTCTTCCAGCCTCAGCAATGCATAGCGAGCAGCACTCAAGGACAGGCCTCGGATGCCGTCCCCCCACTCCTTCTCAGCCCTGCAGACGCCGCCACAAGCTACTGAGCCCCTGGTCGCAGCCCATTTCCTTCCCTCCTTCTCTTCCTCCCTTCTTCCTTCCCTCCCTCCCCTCTCTTCCTTTCTTCCCTCCCTTTTTTGCATGCTAAGCAAGTACTCTATCATTAAGCTACACCCCAGCTCCTTACCTAGGGATTCTATGTGAATATGAGATGGAAATTGGCCAGGCCCTGATTTGCAGCTCTCCTCACACACTCACCTCTCAAGCACCCATTATAGAAGCAATGGTGGCCCAGTCCCCCACAAACCCACCATTCTGACTATCCTAACTGTTCAACCAGACACTCTTGGTGCTGTACAGGCTGTCTGCAGCCTTTCACTCACCCTTGGTATTCAATGTACTTGTAGATCATGCCAGCAATGAGCATGGCGACCAGTGCGTAGTACCAGGAGGAGACAAACATAAGGGCCAGGCAGAGGCTCATGCCTAGAAAGGACAGTGCCCTGGGCCAGAGGTGGAGAGCACAAGAATCAGGGCTCCAGGCTTTTGTGGCCCTTACAGGTCCCAAGTCACAATTTTGGTGTGAGGAGCAGGTCAAGGCTTCCAGTCCCATAATCTCCCTCTCTATAGTACTTCTTTTTTTTTTTTTGAGACAGGGTCTCCCCTGTAGCCCCAGTTGGCCTGGAACTCACTCTGTAGACCAGGCTGGCTTTGAACTCTCAGAGATCCGCCTGCCTCTGCCTCCCGAGTGCTAGGATTAAAGGCGTGTACTACCACGCCCAGCTTAAAGACGGTTCTTAGCCCCCATGTGGGTGCTGGGAATTGAACCCAGGACTGCAAGAGCAGTCAGTGCTCTTAATTAACCGCTGAGCCATTTCTCTAGCCCCTATAGTATTTCAAGATCAAAGGCTGCCCCCCAGGAAACTCAAGACTTCCGGAATGGGGCTCCTGGCCTCCCCAATATCCCCCATGTCAGGGGACTTGCCTCAGGGGTCTGGGTAGCACTTACCAGTGGTAGTATTTGAATCGGGGCCGCCAGTTAGGAGTCCTCAGGAGTGTCTGCACAGCACAGGCCAGGTTCACAAACAGGTAACACATCAAAAAGAACCTGTAGCACCAGGAGGTGGTTGGTGTAGAGCATTCCCTTTGGTACCTCTTGATGCCTGATAGCAGGCTATACTTAGACCACAAACTGGGCCACACTATAGCTCCTAGCCCCTAGGAACCCACTCCTATGGCCTGATGCAGATGGAACTACTCCCAAGATGTCTTCAGAGCCAAGTAGCTGAGCATGGGCAAATATTCACCAGCATAAGAGGTAGGAAAGGGACCAAGTTCAGAGATACCAAGTGGAGAGCTGCAAAAGTAGTGTCAAGTAATGCTGGGGAGTACTTGGTGTGAGAGATGACAAGGTGAGAGGATGAGACATGGCCTGGCCGAGCAGCTGGATAGAGAGGAGCTGTCATGCATCAGGGTCAGGGACAGTAAGTCAAGAAAAAGATGACAAGGACCATATAAAATCTGGTCTGAGGTTAAGAAACAGGAGCCGGCAGGGTATGGTGGTGCACACCTATAATCCCAGCACTGGGGAGGCAGAAGCAGGTGGATTTCTGTGAGTTCAAGACTGGCCTGAGTTTCAGGCCAGCTGGGGCTACAAGGAAACCCTGTCTCAAACACACACACACACACACACACACACACACACAAAATAAATAAATAAATAAATAATAAATAAATAAGAAAGAAAAGCAGGAGCTGAATGAACATGGTGGCTCACACCTTTAATCCCAGCACTTGGGAAGCGAAGGCAGGTGGATCTCTGTGAGTTCAAGGCCAGCTTAGTCTACATTCTACACAATAAGTTCCAGGCCAACTGGGGCTACAGGGAAACCCTGTCTCAAAAAAGAAAATGAAAAAGAAACAGAAGCTGTGTGTGGGAGTCAGAACGTAGGCAAGGCTGGCTGTATAAGGCCTCCTGAGGAGTCGTCTTGGAAAAGAGAGCTGAAAGGGAGAGGCAGCAAACTCCACCATCAGTGATGAAGGGGAAGGGCAGGCAAGGGACAGGAGTATTGGGGACAGGAACTCCTATGGGGGTAGGACTCAGACACATGACTTTGTCATGTGCCAGCAAAAGCCACATGACAAAGGCTGAACCATCTCCTCTAGTTTAGACAAGAGGGGTTGCCTATCAATATACCTGAGGTGAGAACAGTTTGACATGTGCACTTTTATGGGGGATGGGGAGAACTAGAAGACAAGAGAGCTCCGATGTGACAGGCCTGGCTAGGGCAGGAATGGAGGCTGCTCAGGAGGAAGGCAGCCCTCTCAGGTCTGTAAGCTGAGTTGGGTAGTGAAGAGTAAGCCGTTCAGAACTGAACAAGCCAAGGCTGGCAGCTATGGAGCAGAATGGGTGTGGATCTCAACATGGGCAGAGGTGAATATAGAAAACAAACAACATGCTTCAGGGACTCTTGGGAATCGTGCTGAGCACCATCTGCAAGGCACTGACACACATATCCTCAGCTGCTTCTAGAACTTTCAAAGCAAACATTGAAAATGATGAATGGATGCCGGGCGTGGTGGTGCTTGCCTTTAATCCTAGCAGGCGGATCTTTGTGAGTTCAAGGCCAGCCTGGTCTACAGAGTGAGTTCCAGGACAGCTGAGGCTACAGGGAGACCCTGTCTCAAAAAGACAAAAAAAAAAAAAAAAAAAAAAAAAAAAAAAAAGAAAATGATGAATGGGGCGGTGGTGGCTTCAGTAAGATGGGAGGGACCAGGTATTTGCCCCATTAGAGTGTGGTCTGCTGGTCTTTTGTTCTGTGGAGTCTCCCACCACAAAGAATGGAGGCTACTGGTCTCATGTTTTGTTTAGTTTTGTTTTTTTATTTTGTCTTTTTGAGACAGGATTCCCCGGTAGCCCAAACTGGCCTGGAACTTGCTATGTAGACCAGGCTGGCCTTGGACTCACAGAGATCTGCCTGCCTCTTCCTCCCAGGTGCTGGGATTAAAGGTGTGCGCCACTATGGACATTTGGCTACTGGTCTCTTTCGTTTCTGTGGAAGTGTCAAGCTGGCTTCTGAAAACAGGGTAGGCTGAGCCCTGACAGCTCACCACAAAGCCCAGCCAGCCTCCCAGTGGACCCTAGACACCAGATAGGATCATTGAGAGGTGCTGAGAGTTATTGAATTTCAAGGTGCTTTTCCCAAAACTATCCCTTGCCCTGTCCCCTACTCACATGGATAGAATGGGGGCTACCATGTCGAGGGAGGCGATGAGGATGCCCAGCTCTGCAATGAGCGCTGTCAGGAGGAGGGCCCATGTCGGCTCGCCATTTGCTTTCCCATGGCCAAATACCTGTAGGAACCAGGGAAGGAGCTGTTCCTACCACCCTACTCCCACACCTAGAGCCCCACGTCACAACCTGGTCTTCATCCTCCAGATCTCAGCTCCATGCCTGTTCTTAGGGAGTCACAGTTTCCCTGACTCTGCCTCTCCAGGCATCTCTGCTTTGGATGAACCATAGATAAGCCAGGAAGATTCTGGATCTAAACAACACTGCTAAATCAGGAAGGGTCACAGAAGCTTTCAGTAGCTCTTTTGGCATAGCTTCCAAGGCCTGGGGCCACTGTTGGCAGGCCGTTCTGCATCGGATTCTGCCTCTCCCCGAGGCAGTACAAGGGGCCAGAGCAGCCAGGCTGTGGAAGCATGCAGCAAGGCTTACCCGGAGGAACGGGATGATATTATCCTTGGCAATGGCTTGCAATAGGCGTGGGGCCCCAGTGAGGCTCTGGAGGCCAGCACCACATGTTGAGAAGAAGGAGCCGACGACGATGACCCAGGGAGAAGGCCAGGCCAAGGTGCCCACCACCAGGTTCCTGCTGACACCATCACCATACCTGCAGAGACTAGGCTCAGACCACACTTCTAGGAAGGAGCCACCCACATCCTAGGTGGGGCCATCCAGAGTACAGGATGTCAGAGGTCAGGAAGAAAGACTATGACAGGAAAGGCAGAGAATGCTAGCTTTTAGTGGAGATCAGCTGCCAACCCCTATCCTTGTATCCTTGCCAAAGGATCTGAGAAGCCGACCCACCTGGTTCCATAGATCACCACAGATCATCAGGCAGCCAATTTCCTGAGATAAGTGGGAGAATGGGTGATGGGGAGGGGGAGGGGGAGGGGGACGGGGAGGGGCACAGCTCACTCACTTGTCTCGGAGCACCACACCCTCGATGCACGCACCAAAGAGAATCACACTGCTGAAGTCTGGGCTGCATTAAGGAAGCTAGGCTTCTGCCACACTTCAGAGTACCAACTCATTCTTCCACACAAGACCCTGGTGACCCTCACAGACTCAGCCTGCAGGTTCTTGAGGGTCCTATGGTATGCACATACCCCTTAAGTGTGTGTGTATATGCACAAGATGATAAGGTATACATGCTTACATGTCTGAGGTATGCCTGTGAACACTAACTGGCAACTTACACACCTGCCCCACCAGTCCCACACCTGGGAAAGGATACACACAAAGGAAGTGGTAATGATAGCCAGAATGGTCCCCACTGGAATAGACTTCTGGGCATCACGGAGGTCCCCGGAGCGGTTTGAGCCGGCCATGATGCCTCCAAAACCAGACAGAATTCCCTCAGGGAATCCCCAGAATGTGGGACAGGGCCAAGTGGGCGGGCATGAGGGTCTTACCTGTTACAGAAGGGAAGAAGATGCCAACCAGCACAGTGAAGGATGTGGCGATGTCAGCCACCACATATAAGGACAGGCTTTCTTTCAGTCCAAGGGTGTCTGTGGAGGGCAGCCCATGCTTCTCCACAACCTCACCCTTCTCCAGGTAGGCACTCCACAGGTTTTCTGTAAGGGAAGGAGCATTACCACGTCAGCTCCACTGATTTCCCCAGAGAAATCAGTGAGGCAGCCCAGCTATAGGCTACAGATGCAGGGAAGCTCTGGGAACTTTGGGGACTGCTTGGGTTCAGTGGCTACAGTGTCTGCCACAGGATGGCTCTGGCCACAGAGGCAAAGCTTTCCAGTTAGAAATCTGACAGACAGAGGTGACTATACCATCATCAGCCAGAACCTCACTCCTGCCTGCCTCTTAGACAGAGGCCCTTTATGGCTCTTGTGGGAACATCCCCAGGCAGCATAGGAGGCTGGTAGCAGGACGATGAGGGGCTGCCAGAATTTTCCAGAGGCTGCCGCAAGCCTGGGATGCTGGCCAAACAAGCTCCATTCACCCAAAACTCAGCTACCAGGAGCTAGGCTAAGACAACAGAGGAGCTGGGAAAGCAGCCAGAACTACCCCCATTCCTGAGCTAGTCACACAAGGATAGCTCTGTGCTCAGTGCTCCTGCTTGGCCTGTGGGCTGGAAGACTGGGGGATAGAAGGGAGGACCTACCCTGGAGCACACTAGCAGCTGCCCCAGGTATGCCAGGGATCTCAGTTACATTGTTGAGCAGGAAGTAGGGGTCACAGGAGTCAGCAGTTAGGTTGGGGCTATGGCAGAAGAAACTCCACAGTCGGGTGGTCACTGTCTCATTGTCCACCACAACTGTCTTGGCGCAGATGTCAAACTGGTCCCGAGACAGGGTCCTGTTGCCCAGCATGCACACCCTGCAGGGATGGAAGCATTGGCACCTGCTCAACTGGAACCCTGGCCTGTTCTCACCTAGAAATCTTAGGGATCCAGGGTAGCAAAGGCTGTCTGCTTACAAGTGCAGTGGCTGGACAAATGCCCTAGTTACTTACGGAAACACAGGTGGGTCAAAAATAGACTTGATGCCCCCAGCATAGATGGAAAAGATGGAGATGATCACACAGGCCAGGAAGAGTGAGGCAAATTTGTTCACATACTTGACACCAACAAACACCACCAGCGTCATGAAAGTCAAAAAAATGGTCCCGTATACCCGCATATTATTCAAGGTGGCACTGGACATGTCATGAGTTCCCGATGGGTGAAAAATGGCAGCTGGCGGAGCAATGTAGGTCTGAAACAAGAAGACAGAAATGCTGGGTTTGATTTTCCTGTTTGGGGAACGAAACCTGTCATTTTGGTTTTCTTTTTAAAAGTGTATCCTAAAAGAAGCCAATCACCACGGACCACATATTGTATGATTCCACAGGTGAGATGTCCAGAAAAGGAAATCCACAGAGAAAGAAAGCAGCTTAGTGTCTGTCAAGGGCTGGAGATGAGGGAGGGTAATGAAAATCTTCTAAAACTAATTGTAGCGATGGTTACATCCTGTGAATATACTAAAACCAATAACATATTTTCTTCCTTTCTTTATCTTGCTATATAGCTCAGGCTACTTCAGACTTGTAATTTTTTTTACATTTACCTTTTTTTTTTTTTTGGTCTTTTTCTGAGACAGGATCTCTCTGTAGTCCCAGCTGGCCTGAAAAGCACTATGTAGACCAGGCTAGCCTTGAACTCGCTGAGATCTACCTGCCTCTGTCTCCTGAGTGCTGGGATTAAAGGCATGTGCCATCACACCCCGCCACAGTTAACTTCTTTTCTTTTCTTTTTTTTAAAATTTATTTCGGTATGTGTATGAATGTACTGTTTGCATGCAGGTGTGTGCACCCATGTCGTGCAATGCCACGGAGGTCAGAAAAGGGTGTCGGATTCCCCTGGAACTGGAGTTCTCCTGGAATTGGAGTTTCAGATGGTTCTCGGCCACCATGTGGGTGCTGGGGATCGAACCCGGGTCTCTGCAAGAGCGGTTGGCGCTCTTAACCGCTAGGCCATCTCTCCAGCCTAGTTAATTTATTTTCTGTGTATGTGTGTGTACATGTGCCACAGAGCAGGTATGGAGGTCAGAATACAATTTGTGGTGATGAACATTCTTGTCTTCCATCATGTGGGTGCCAAGGATCAAACCTGGTCATCAGGCTTGACAGCAAGCTGAGCTGCATACTTTTTGAATGGGTAGTGAATTGCTTGATATGTGAGTTATAGTTCAATAAAACCACTACTGAAAGAAAGGAATGGAAAGGAAAAGAAAAGAGAAGAAATGGAGGGGAAAGGAGATTCAGGAATAGGTGCTAACTTCTGGAAGGAAGAGCCAAAAAGAAACAGTTTGAGTAACAAAATAATGATAGTATTGGATTATACCCAATAACCCAGAGAAAGAAATAAACATCCAGAAGCCCACATAATTAAACAGTTGAAAAAACAAACACAATGAGAAGGAACACATTTCCCTACAGAAGAATTCCCAATAACGGAGAAGAAATGGGAGAAAGAGAAAACAAATGAAAAACTCAGAAGATCTAGACACAAGGTCCAGGCGGCAGGTGGGAAGAGCCAGGTGCCTCTAAATTCTACTTTCTCGATCCTCAAGGGGGGAACCTGTGCCCCTCCACCCTCTCCCATTGGTCCAGGAGGTTCATTAGTGAGTGGGAAGCTGAGTTTGAGACAGCACCTGGGACTCAGGGACCTCCAGACAGCATTCAATGGCTGTTTATCCTGACTTAGGGACCAGGGGAAAATAGATCTAAAGGGCCCTAGCGTAGAGTCCAGGGGAGGTAGAGATGCCTGGAGCCCACACAAGCCTGGGAGGCTGTGTCTAGGTCCCCATCAAGATCTACTACCTAGCTAAATTCAACACTTGGCTGACCTGCCATGGCCCAAACAACGTTTAGATAGATGAAACATGTAGGCCAAGGTGAAGCCGGCCAGGCCTCTTTCCTACCTGGCCCAATCTAGCACAGGAGTGAAGAAGAGACTGGCCTGAGCAATGATCCTTCTCCTGTGAGGCCTCCCACTAGACAACCCCAGATCCTAGCCAGCGACCACAGGAGCACTAATAGCCTCTAGAGTTTTGAGGAACTGTCTGGATATGACGATGTTTTGCCTGACTCACCAGCAGGATCTCAATGGCCCCCAGGATATACATGGCTGCTGCAAATGTTGTCCCCAGGTAGAAGCACAGGCCCACAGCACCTCCAAATTCTGGTCCCAGTGAGCGGGAAATCATAAAATAGGAGCCACCAGCTACAGTAGAGAAAGTGACACAAGTCAAAGCTAGTTCTTCAGTGAGGTCCACCTCACTGCAAAACCCCACACCACCCAAAAGGACAGGACCACTTCTCTCTTTTTATAGACAGGCAGGATCAGTGTCTTGTTCATTTATGTTTTATTTTTTGCCCCTGGGGCCTAGCACAGTTCTTCCCCAAATCTATGCTTCCATTAGAGTTTAACACCCCTAGAAGATTGGCAGCCAACACTGGGCCCCAATGTGGTAAGGACAAGAGTGACCCTACACTGGTGCTGGAACCCCTCTGGTGAAAATCCGGTAATAGGAGCCCAAAATACACAAGGGGTGGGTCAATCTGTTTTATGCTGTAACCCCACCTCTAGGGCTCTCCTAAGGTAACCACGAAGAAAGGTGTTAAGGCAGTTCATGACAATAGTGTTTACAATGGTGGAAAAAAAGGCTTGTATGGTAGTGCATACTTATAATTGTGGCACACAGAAGACAGAGTAGAAGAGTTCAGACCCAGCCAGTCTACATGATGAATTCCAGGCCAGCCAGGAAGACAACACACACACACACACACACACACACACACACACACACACACACACACACAAAACCCAACAACAAACCCACAGACCAGTATTTTATAAGCACCTAAGACCATGTGCCAAAGGTTAACAGTATTGAACTCAGCATGGTGAAGTTATAGTTTTCTATTCTAAACTTTCCTGCCCATTTAAGCCCTCTTATGGTAAACACACATTGCTCTTTCTTGGGAAGGGTACATTACTATTCTCACTGTATAGCCCTGGCTGGCCTGGAATTCACTATGTAAATCGGGCTTGCCTCAAACTCAGAGATACACCTATGTCTATCAACTGAGTGCTAGAATTAAAGGTGTACGCAACCAAACCTGGCAATTTTTATATTAATAAAACACACTGGCAGTCTCAGATTGTTGGGTAGGGAAGTTCCTAAATGGTGGCATGTCTTAGAGTCAGGGATGGAAGCCCCCAAGAGAACTGCCTGTGCGGATAGCAGGCAGATGAGCTGCATCTTGGGCCATGTTCCCTGCAACAGGCCGGGGTGGCACTCACTCACCTGGAACCACACCATTGGTGGCGATGGCACTCATGGAGATGGCTGTCAGCAGGGTCTGTAGGAAGGAAGGCCTGGATGAGCGGCTCAGCTGGGCGGGCTCTGTGGGGTAACCATGCTCAGCTCAGCCCAGCTCTACCCCACCAGGAGACTCACACAACAGCAGCAGATAAGCACGATGAGGAGGGCCTGGAGCACACCAGCTGTGCCCACCATCCAGGTCAGCCTCAGGAACAGGATGACCCCAAAGATGTTCTGCAGGCAGGGCAGGTACACCCCCATGAGGGTGCCCATGCTGGGTGCCTAAGTGGGCAGGAAGGCAGGGAGCATAGAGCATCAGATAAGTATGGCTGTGCCCTGGAGAGAAGCTCCTAGTCACTTGGCAGCCCCTACACCTGGGGTCCAGTGGAGCGCAGGAGGTGGGGATGGAAGCTAGACTATCCCTCTCTACTGACACACATAGGAAGACAGTTCAGACTGAGAAGGTGTGAGACCTGATAACTCCTCCTCCTCCTCGTCCTCCTCTTCTTCCTCCTCGTCCTCCTCTTCTTCTCCTTCTCCTCCTCCTTTTTTAAATTTATCATTGCTGTATGTATGTATACATGTGTGTGTGTGTGTGTGTGTGTGTGTGTGTGTGTGTTTGAGACAGGGTCTCTCTGAAACCCTAGCTGGCCTGGAACTCACTATGTAGACCAGGCTGGCCTTGAATTCACAGAGATCCTCATGCCTCTGCCTCTGCTTCCTGAGTACTGGGATTAAACGTGCTTTCGCACCACCACGCCCAGCTCTGTTCCTTTGTTTTTTGTTGTTTTTTTGTTTTTGTTTTCATTTGTTTTTGAGATAAAATATAGCCCTGGATGGCCTGGAACTCTCTGTATAGACAATGACTGGTCTTGAACTTACAATAAGCCTTGTGTCTCTGCCTCCTGAGCCAGGATTATAGGTATACACCACCAATTCTGGACCTCTTCTGTTATTTTTTGCTTTTTTGGAACAAAGTCCAACTCTTTAGCCAGGCTAGCTTAGAATTCACTATATTGACCAAGCTGGCCTCAAACTCGTGGCAATTCTCCTGTGTCAGGCTCCTGAGTGCTAAGATTACAGAGCTCACTGCCATTTCCAGCTGCGGGCTTCTTCTGTTCTACTTCTGGAAAGGCGGCCTGACTCAGATCCCCACCTTCTCACCTAGCAGATCCCACTGCCCAAGCCAAAGCCCCAACTGTTGTCTCTGTCCCTCCTTCTCTCCAGTCCAGTTCAAGTGGACAGAGTCCTGCCCAGTCTGTCTCCCTGCTGCCCTGATATTTGCCTGCTTTGTCCCTGTCTTAGACCCTTGAACATGCAGCAGTATGCCTGGGGATACTGAGTGGTGCCTCCCATGCCTGCCCACCTCTCCACTCTGAAAAACAAATCCAATCTCTTCATTGCTATTGAAAATCCTCAGATCAGTGATCCCAGCAAGCACTCAGGAGGCAGAGGCAGGCGATTTCTGTGAGTTCAAGACTGGCCTGGTCTACATAGTGAGTTTCAGGCCAGCTGGGGCTACAAGGAGACCCTGTCTCAAAAATAAATAAATAGGCTGGGCATGGTGGTGCACACCTTTAATCCTAGCACTTGGGAGGCAGAGGCAGGAGGATCTTTGTGAGTTCAAGGCCAGCCTGGTCTACAGAGTGAATTCCAGGACAGCTGGGGCTACAGGGAGACCCTGTCTCAAAAAGACCAAATAAATAAATAAATAAATAAATAAATAAATAAATAAATAAATAAATAAATAAAATCCTCTACCCTGCCCTCTAACCCTATGTGTGGCATGTGGTCCAGGGTCCAGACTCCTTGCCTTGGGCCACCATCTTTACTCTCACCTCTGTGGTCAGCCCTAGCTCCAAACCACATTCTTCCCTTAGAGCCTCTGAACCTGGGCGTGTGCTGGGCCCTGCTCAGGAGGTGGGTCCTGCCTCTCTGACTGGCAAACTCCTCTTCAGTGAAATCTCCAGGAGGTTCAACTATCACCCTTTCCAGGAAGTTCCTTGGGGTTGAGTGAGCTGGTGCACCTGCATTCATTTGCTCAGCATCTGACCTTCACTTCTGCGACAGTGGTCACTCTAAATCACAGGAATCAACAGTTAACTGGTATGTCCATGCCAATGGTGCAGTAGACTTGGCTCATTTACTGTTCTTACACCAGCAGGTCTTACATGTCCCCCAAATGTGCTCCTGAACCAAGTGAATGGTGTCTTGGAAGTCCTTTCCTGTTTTGGGAAGTTGCACAGACAGGACACAGATCAGGCTAAGGGCAGGTGAGGAAGGTCGAGCACAGAAGTCGGCAAGGTTTCAGCTGTGTAAGGGCAAGTAAGGGGCCAGCCAGGAGGCCATGGCAGAGGCTGCACACACAGAAGCAATGCCGATACAGCCCAGGACAGTGGGACCCTGAGAGCATCCAGAGAATCCCACAGAAGCCTCCTCTGACCTGAAGCTGGGAGAGGGGAAATCCAGCTGAAAGGGCTGGGGCTGGGCCTGAAGGACCTTCAGAATTGCCTAGCAAGAACAAAACCTTCCCCGCACTGTCCTGCACAGTGCACAGGTAAGAGAGCCCTTTTCAGAGGACACCACCCACTGCACAGTGGGGATAGCAAGGGATCCCAGTCCCACCCCCATCTTAGGCTGAGTCACTCTCAGAAAAGGGCAGTATGGGAAAGGGCAGGGCCGGAAATGCTTTCTGCATCCCTAAATAACCTCTGGCAGCCTCAGAAGGTCACTGGGCCAGAGCAGGAGTGACTGCCAGGGAGAAGCTGCCTTGGGTCCTGCCATGGCCTGACTGGAGGCCCACCATCCTCCTGCTTCAAGTCTTCTTTTCTAAGGTCCACTGCTCCCTAACTTCCTCTCAGATTGGGCCAGGCTCCTCCTCCATGGATAAGCCAATGAAGCTAAGACCTTCAGCTATCCTCTCACACCTTCATTCTAGGATCAGGTATGTAGTGTAGCAGAGTCTAGTTAAGCCAAAGGACCACAATCCCTCATCAGCCAGCTCCTGTTTCTCTCACACACTCTTCCTGATCCAGGCACAGGCCTTTCTTGGGGGCTTTTCCATTCCCAGCTTCTAGCTTCCTGGCATGGCCTAAGGGGATAGGATGAGGCCCTTACCAAAGGATCCTACCACCTACTGAACATTTTTTTAGAAGGTGAGACCTCTCGGGGGCTAGAGAGATGGCCTAGTGGTTAAGAGCGCTGACCACTCTTGCAGAGGACCTGGGTTCGATCCCCAGCATCCACATGGTGGCTGAGAACCGTCTGTAACTCCAATTCCAGGAGAACTCCAGTTCCACCCTCTTCTGACCTCTGCGGCATTGCACGACACGGGTGCACAGACCTACATGCAGACAGTACATTCATATAAATAACTAAATAAATAATAATAATAAATAAATAAATATTAAAAATCCTTGTTGAAAAAAAAAAAGAAAAGAAGTTGAGACCTCTCCTAGAAGACTATAAAGGGATGGCGAGAGACATCTACCTTTAGTTCAGAACATGCCAGCAAAATCACAACCAGCAGGAGAGAGTGGGGGTCAGGTCTGGGCCACCCCAAGATATCAGCTCCCCTGTCTGAAGAGTGGGCTGGTTTGCATAAGTAAACCATAAGCAATAGGTGAGGGATATACTTTAATTTGGTCCACCCTCTCTCCTGGGCCAATCCCTGCAAAGTTCACATCTTTTTTTTTTTTTTTTTTTTTTTTTTGTATGTGTAGAATGTCTGTCGCATGCATCTGTTGGGCAGACCTCCGATAGTCGTGCAATGCCACCGCGGAGGTCAGAACAGGGTGCCTGGAACTGGAGTTCTC
Source organism: Rhizomys pruinosus (assembly GCA_009823505.1). Classification (NCBI taxonomy): domain Eukaryota; kingdom Metazoa; phylum Chordata; class Mammalia; order Rodentia; family Spalacidae; genus Rhizomys; species Rhizomys pruinosus. Next base: position 3,372,340 of record VZQC01010259.1, read on the forward strand.
CTGGAATTGGAGTTACAGACGGTTCTTAGCCGCCATGTGTGTGCTGGGGATCGAACCCAGGTCCTCTGCAAGAGCATCGGTGCTCTTAACCGCTAGGCTATCTCTCCAGCCCCAAAGTTCACATCTTACAAACAGTTCTGGGGGCTGGAGAGATGTCCTAACGGTTAAGAGCACGGACTGCTCTGGCAGAGGACCTGGGTTCGATCCCCAGCACCCACATGGCAGCTGAGAACCATCTTTAACTCCAGTTCCAGGGGAATCCGACGCCCTCTTCTGACCTCCACGGCATTGCACGACACGGGTGCACAAACCTACATGCAGACAGTACATTCATACATATACAAAAATACATAAAATAAAAAAAAACAGTTCTGAAGCTCATGACCTGGCCTTATCCCAACTAGGAGTTATTTTGGCTTGGTGCTGACCGCCAAGGAGAACACTACAGCCAAAACCAGACACCAGCTGCTTCTAAGCATAGCTACTTGCCAAATCTCAGGGAGGCAGTCAATAAGGAGCAACTCTTGCTTCCAAACCAAAAATATTGAAGAAATTCCTAACCCTCAGTTAAAAAGGTCAATCAGATAGAGGAGCTAAATAAACAGATTAAAGAATCATCCTAGGAGCTGGGAATACAGTTTCACGGTAGAGCGTATCTTTTTTTTTTAATTAATTTTATTTATTTCTGTATGTGTAGGAATGTACTGTCTGCCTGCATGCAAGTCTGTGCACCCATGTCATGCAATGCCGCGGAGGTCAGAACAGGGTGTCAGATTCCCCTGGAACTGGAGTTCTCCTGGAATTGGAGTTTCAGACAGTTCTCGGCCGCCATGTGGGTGCTGGGGATCGAACCCAGGTCCTCTGTAAGAACAGTCGGCGCTCTTAACCGCTAGGTCATCTCTCCAGCCTGGTAGAGTGTATCTTTACCATGCATAATGCCCAGGGTTCTATTCCCAGAAAAAACAAATTAAAAAAAAGATGAAAAGTCATCAGGTATAGTGTCACACACTTATAACCCTGGTACTTGGGCGGTGGAAGTAGGAGAATCAGGAGTTCACGGCCAGCTTCCGCTACCTATCAAGCCCGAGCCACATGAGGTACCATCGAAAAACAAACAAAACAAGACCCCAAAACAACACAAAACAAAACAACCAAACCCCAATCCCCAAACAAAATGAAATAAAGTCATCCTAAATAGTGGAGGCTAAAGGACCAGAGGCCTTGGAAATGAGCAGGTAATGGGACCAGGGACCAGGAAGGACACAGGGAAGCAGGTTCCAATCACACACATGTGCTTCCCCCAGAATAGTACTAAAGGAACCCAGGATTGCAAAAGGCTCTGTCAGCAGACCCATGGTCCAGCACAGTGTACAACCAAGTTGGGGATTCTAGGTTGCACAGCCCCCAGGGACAAGCAGGTTCCTGGCTCCTCACCCTGGTGTGATGCCAGCAATCTGGCATTTCATTTATCTATCTCAGGATAAACCCACAAATCTTCCTCCTAACACTGTGCCTCTATCTTGGTCAGCTAGTTAAGGCCCTATCCTTATGTTTCCTCATCAAAAAAAAGGTAAGACTAGAAAGTGTTGGGGGTAGGGAGCAGGAGGCTGAATTAAAGACTTGGATGGGTGGTAGGCAGGGCTCACAGGTTTTTTTGTTTGTTTGTTTTTTGTCTTTTTGAGACAGGGTCTCTCTGTAGCCCCAGCTGTCCTGGAACTCACTCTGTAGACCAGGCTGGCCTTGAACTCACAGAGATCCACCTGCCTCTGCCTCTTCTGGGATTAAAAGCATGATCCACCATGCCCAGCTCAGAGGTATTTTAAAAAATTTTTTTATTATTTTTTATGTGTATGAGTGTACTGTCTGCATGTAGGTTGGTGCACCCATGTCATGCAATGCCGCAGAGGTCAGAAGAGGGTGTTGGATTCCCCTGGAACTGGAGTTAAAGATGGCTCTTAGCCACCATGTGGGCACTGGGAATCAACCCGGGTCCTCTGCAAGAGCAGTCGGTGCTCTTAACTGCTGAGCCATCTCTCCAGCCCCTCAGAGGGGATTTTTAAAAAAGAAGAAAAAGGGGTTGAGCCATCTCTCCAACCCCCTAAATATTTTTTTTTAAAAAGAAAGCCAGGCGTGGTGGTGCACACCTTTAATCCTAGCACTCAGGAGGCAGAGGCAGGTGGATCTTTGTGAGTTCAAGGCCAGCCTGGTCTACAGAGTGAGTTCTAGGACAGCTGGGGCTACAGGGAGACCCTGTCTTGAAAAGACAAAAAATAAATAAATAAAAAAGAAGAAAAACAGCTGGGCATGGTTGGTATGTCCCTATAATTCCAGTATTTGGGAGGTGAAGGATGGATGTGGAAGAATCAGAGTTCAAGGTTATCCTCCGCAACATAGTATGTTGCAGGACAGCCTGGGCTACATGAGACCCAATCTGAAAAAACAAACAAACAATCTAAAGATGTTAATAATTCCCAGCCTCAGGGGTTTTTGGGGTTTTTTTTGTTTTGTTTTTTGTCCTTTTGAGAAGGGTTTCCCTGTAGTCCCAGTTGTCCTGGAACTCCTTTCTTGTTTTTTAAGATGCCTTTGAAGCTGGTGACCTGACTTATCTCCACCAGGAGTTACTCTGGCATGTGCTTACTGTCAAGTGTAGCCGGGATCAGACCCCAGATCCTTCTAAGCACAGCCACTTGCCCAAGCTAGCCTCTAGCAATGCCCAGGCTTAAACAATCCTCCTGCTTCAGTCCCCTCCCCAGTCAACTGTCTCCAGCCGTGTGAGTTCCCCTGCCAAGGTCTTCCACCCCGTGCTCTTCTCGATTTCTTTCTCTGCATCTCTGTCTCTGTGTCTGTCTCTCCTTTTTTTATTTTGAACAACGGTCTCCCCTTGACAGCCCAACCTGGCTTGAACTTTGCATTTGGTGACCCAGATCGGTCTGGACGCACAGAGAATCCGCCTGCCTCTGGCACCTCCCAATCAGTGCATGGATTAAAGGTAGTGACACCCATGCCGAAGATTTTGTGTCCCACTTTTTTTTTTTTTTTTTTTGGTCTTTTTGAGACAGGGTGTCCCTGTAGTCCCAGCTGTCCTGGAACTCACTCTGTAGACCAGGCTGGCCTTGAACTCACAGAGATCCACCTGCCTCTGCCTCCCAAGTGCTAGGATTAAAGGCTTGCGCCACCACTCCTACTCTTAAAGCAATGCCTCCCATGCTGACAGCTGAGTATAGAGAGCTATTGTTTTTGCTGTCACATTTGAGGGTCTCCTGGCCCTCTGCTCTCAGAAGTTCCTTCTGAGCACAGGTTTGGAAGCCTCCTTCTGTCTAAGGCACTCAGTTCCCCTCCTTCATGCCCACCATACCTGGCACCCACTGGCCCGGTGTCTTCAACACTGCATAAGGAAACATCCAATTCCATGGAGATTTGCCTGTCTTGCCAGTCATAGCCCCTCTGCTGACACCAACTGGCTCACCTTGGCTGCTCTCCGACGGACACCTTCCCCACTCTCCGCTTCCTCATGCTCCTTGGCTCCTTGACTAAGGTTGGTGTAACTGACAAGCTTGCCCAGAAGAGACGACACCTTCGGGCGGATGTCCAGCTCCTCCTGTAAACAGAGCCACAGGGCAAGATGGCAATGTGCCAGGCCAGTGTCAGGATACCTGTGTGTAGCCAGCAGCCTGGCTGCTGACCCAGTGCCAAGCCCTGAGGCAGGCCTGGGCCTGATCCCAGCTCTTGCCTGGGGAAGCACAAGCCAGCCAACCGGGCAGGTGTGGGCACCACACCCCAGCAGGCGGCACTCAAAGGCCTGGCTCAGCCGCTACCTCTCTCTGCCCCACCTTAGCTGCAATCACTGCCAGCCCATTTGTGAAAACCACCTGCCTCAGGGGATAGGGAAGGGCAGGCCTGGCTGGCAAGGCAGTAGAATACACTCTTCATTCGGCCTGCTTGGCCACCTCCCGGCTATGACTGGGCCTCTGGAATTCACATCTTCCTCAACTCATGTCTCTCTCTCTCTCTCTCTCTCTCTCTCTCTCTCTCTCTCTCTCTCATGCACACACACACACACACACACACACACACACACACACACAGAGCCACCCTAGTCACCTCAGGAAACACCCTGGATCTTTCTGGCTGATATCCCCCAGGCCTTCATCTACAAGTCTCCAAGGTAGGGTGCTTGCCTCCTCCCCATCCCTAGCCCAGCCTCAGTTGGGGGAAGGTCTTAAAGACTCCCAGGGCTCAGAGCTGACCCCTTACAGGGTCTAGACTTTCCCTGCCTCTGTGCCCTTAACATTGTGACCTGCCTCCTGCTCCCATTTAGCCTTTCCCTGTTCTCTAGCTCCTTTCTGAGCCGAAAACCCACCTCTGTAAACCAGAGGGGAACAGAAAACATAACTGCAAGAGCCAAGTAGGAAAGAAAAGGAAGAGTCTATTCATGGCAGAGAGCAGAACCAAGACTAGAAGAAGCCCTAGGAATGAAGGGGAGAGAGAAGCCAGCATCTTGACGAGGGGGCTTTAAGAATGCAAAGGTGAATACCCCTGGAGATGACAGCGGATGTGGGGTGTATGAATGGCCTCTGGGAAAGCAGTTTGAATTGAAAGGGTCAATGGAACCAGTGGAATTGGCAAGGGATCAAGGCAGACAAAAGGCAACTGGAAGTGAAGCCAGTCTGATGAGAGGCCCTGAGAAAAGCTCCTGCCCGTCCACCTGCTACCACCCCTGTAGCCCAGAGTGGCTCCCCAGGTACCTCAAACAGTGCCAGGTTCCTGTCATAGTAGTCACTTCCTCTGGAAGTCTCCGAAGGACAAAGGAAAGGGCTGTTCTCTCTGTGGTTACCCTGTCCTGTGGATAGAGAGGGAAACAACTTCAGTTAGGTGCGGCCTCCTAAGCCCCCAGCCTACACCAACTCTAGAACATCTATGCACTTGATCTGAGCTAAAAGGCTGAGAAATGAGCCGGGCGTGGTGGCGCACGCCTTTAATCCTAGCACTTGGGAGGCAGAGGCAGGCGGATCTTTGTGAGTTCAAGGCCAGCCTGGTCTACAGAGTGAGTTCCAGGACAGCTGGGGCTACAGGGAGACCCTGTCTCGAAAACTAAANNAAAAAAAAAAAAAAAAAAAAAAAAAGGCTGAGAAATGATAAACACAGTCTGTCTCTACAAAATACTTCAGACATGGGGCTAGAGTACCAGCTGTTCTTGCAGAGGACTCAGGTTCAATTCCCAGTGCCCACATGACGGCTAACAACCGGCCATAACTCTATTCCCAGCACCCACATGACGGCTAACAATCGGCCATAACTCTAGTTCCAGGGGAATCTGACACCTTCTAACTATGCAGGCATTGCATGATATGGATACACTTACACACGTGGAGGCAATACATTCAAACACATAAAATAAAAATAATAAAATTTAAAAAATACTCTGGAGGCCACAGCATTAAGATGCCGGGTCTCTGTTTTTCCCCATCACACAGCCGCCGCCGCCTCCTCCTCCTCCTCCTCTCCCTCCTCCTCCTCCTCCTCCCCCTCCTTCTCCTTGTTTTTGTTTGTTTTGTTTGAGATAGGGTCTCTTTGTAGCCCCAGCTGTCCTAGAACTGCCTATGTAGGCCAGGCTGGCCTCCATCGTGGGGAGATCTGCCTGGTTCAGCCTCGTGAGGGCTGCAATAAAATGCTGAGGTCAGTTTGCTACCTTGCCCACCCAACACAGTCAGCCTTCTTGAAGGGCCACAGATAATGGAGAAGCAGCCAGTAACCAAATACCTGGGCATCATTCCCTGTGACAGAAGACACCAATACCCCAGGGGCACAAGGGCCAGCGAGCTTGAGAGGGGCGGAGCCTGATGAAGAGGCAGGGCCCGGCCATGACCCGCCCCCGGATTCCACCTCCCTTTCCCCCACCAATCTGGATCACCTAGGATGCCACGCATCATACTGCCCCCAGACAGATGAAACTACACAGAGAGCTTTCGGCGGCCACAGGCCACTGGGCACATGAGAGCTACCCCACCATGCACCGCGTGAGATGCCCTGGAAGGCAACCTAGAGCATTCTGGGAAATAGGGCCAACCTCGCAAAGGAGCCAGAAACAGCCATCTGGAAAGCCAGAAAATCCTGGGTCTTGGGTTGAGTAGAGGAAAAGCGGGGGCATGGGCAGCTGTCAGGAACCACCAGTCAGCTTTTTGGTCCCCAGATCCAGGCAATTCGCACCAGAACAGGTGAGAGACCCACTCCAGCCTCCACTCGCCTCTCAGGCTGACAAAAATGTGCCTCACCTCCTACAAAACTACTCAGACAGGAGCCAGGGCAAATTCTTTCTATGTATTTTTGCTGCCTGGGGAATCAAACCCCGACCTCCTGCAGCCCTATGAGTAATGCTCTACCACTGAGCCACAAAACCATGCTAACCCCAACTCCGGTAGGGGTTCACTCTAGCCAGGTCTGGCCTCAAACTTGTGGCAATCCTCCTGCCCCAGCTTCCCAAATGCTGGGATTTTGTGTATGTATGTGTGCATACATATGCACGTGTATACGTGTGGAGGCCAGAGGTCAACATCGAGTTTCTCTCTCACTTTCCACCTTAGTTTTCTTTTTTTTCTTTTTTTTTTAATTTTATTTATTTCTGTATGTGTATGAATGTACTGTCTGCCTGTAGGTTTGTGCACCCGTGTCGTGCAATGCCGCGGTGGTCAGAAGAGGGCATCGGATTCCCCTGGAACTGGAGTTCTCCTGGAATTGGAGTTTCAGACGGTTCTCGGCCGCCATGTGGGTGCTGGGGATCGAACCCAGGTCCTCTGCAAGAGCGGTTGGCGCTCTTAACCGCTAGGCCATCCCTCCAGCCCTCCACCTTAGTTTTCTCCACCGAAGTTCACCAACTCAGCTAGACTGGCTGGCCAGCAAACTCCAGAGACCCTCCTCTCTCGGCCTCTCCAGCACTGGGATTATAGGCATATGTGGCACCCAGTTGTTTTTTTTTTTATGTGTATGAGTGTACTGTCTGCATGTATGTTGGTGCACCCGTGTCATGCAATGCCGCGGAGATCAAAAGAGGGTGTCAGATTCCCCTGGAACTGGAGTCAAAGATGGTTCTTAGCCGCCATGTGGGTGCTGGGAATTGAACCCGGGTCCTCTGCAAGAACAGTTGGCTCTCCCAACCGCTGAGCCATCTCTCCAGCCCCAGCACCCAGCTTTTTAACATGGTTCTAGGGATCTGAATTCAGGTGAGGTCCACAGGCTTGTAAAGCAAGTACTTTACCTCCCCAGCTCTCGTGCATTTTGATCAGCCTGTCTTAATCCCTAAAGCTCAGCTGCTTTTTCTGTCTTCATCTGTCCCTCGTGAGCCTCAGTGGTGACATTTTTAGCTTCCCACCAAGCAAACAAAAGACGGTAGACACGTCTGTTTGGATGCAGAGTGTCCTTCTCTCTAAGAGCCTTGTATCTGTAGCCCTAGCTCAAGGTTTCACAGCAAATGGGGAGCAGGCCATGAATTTAAAGAAGTCTCATTGATGCTGACGGCAGTATCATACAGTTTTGAGGGTAGATAGGTTAGCACGCTATGCAGAGATGGGAGTGACAACTGAAGTGTTATCATCAGCCCAGGCTGATGGTGTGGTATTTATTGAACTAAGTGCTGGCTAGGACTGCCAATCTTTTCCATGCAAACAGGCCGAAATTCATTTCTCTCACTTGCATCTGAGGATGTTCTTTGATGCATTCTTCATCAGAACATTTTTTGCTATCAGTATGTGGTTTAACTTGCCTTCTCAGAGCCCACAACCCTCATCAGGGGTCCGGGCCAGCTCCAAACTCCCTCTGTCATCAAAGAGTAACTTCTGATCCTCCTCCTTCCTCCTTCCAGGTACTGAGATTAAAGGTGTGTCCCACCATACCTGGCTCTCAGTTCCCACATTTGATGACTGCACATAAATCAATGGCAATGGTGGAAAGTCATTTCAGCCCGCCAAGTCATGTTAAAGCCTGGATGGTCACATAGTTCCTCAGACACTGTGACATTTGTGCTAACCCCTATGCTTATGGGGGATAAGGAATCACAAGAAAAATTGCAAAATCTAGTCACAGCTGCCTTTAATATTGAAAATTCTTCAGTGAGAGGACTCTGAAAATTGCTGTGAATTTTCTAACAAAAACAAAGCAATAGGGGCTGCAGAGATGGCTCAGTGGTTAAGAGCACTAGCTGCTCTTACAGAGGACCTGGGCTGATTCCCAGCATTCACCATCTGCAACTCCACTTCCAGGGGATCCAACACCATCTTCTGACCTCCTTGATGGATGCACTTACATACATCATACATGCAGGCAAAACAATCATACAAATAAAATAAAAATAGATAAATCATTTTTTAAAACTAACAAATATAAGCCAGGCATGGTGGCTCATGCCTTTAATCCTAGTACTTGGGTGGCAGAGGCAGGCGGATCTTTGTGAGTTCAAGGCCAGCCAGCCTGGTTTACAGAGTGAGTTCCAGGACAGCTGGGGGTACAGAGAGACCCTATCTCGAAAAGACAAAACAAATAAACAAACAAACAAAAAACACAACCTAACAAACAGCTGGGCATGGTGGCCCATGCCTTCAATTCCAGCTCTTGGGAGGCAGAGGCAGGTGGATCTCTGTGAGTTCAAGGCCAGCCTGGTCTACACAGTGAGTTCCAAGACAGCTGGGGCTACAAAAAACACATTACCACCATCATCAACAAAAACAGGTGTCTCCTTTGACTAAAGCAGATTTTTCATTTTGTCAGAAAATGGCACCTATAGAGCCCATTTTCCTTTCCTGCCTTGATTTCCAGGAATATCTAAGGTTACTTTATTCCTTAGATATGGTCATCTACTATTTAATGTCAGAGTTTTTGCCCCCTTCCTCTGCATCCTTCCAGAAGGCACTTTTGTTGCATAGTTCTGATCCTTTTGTGGAAAGAGGCTGAAAATAAATTATAAACTATTTTAAATGCACATATCATTGTTACTTTGTCTTTCTGAGGAGAATGCACTGTTATCTAGAAAATGTAGGGCTGGAGAGATAGCCTAGCGGTTAAGAGTGCCAACTGCTCTTGCAGAGGACCCAGGTTCTATCCCCAGCACCCACATGGCGGCTGAGAACCGTCTTTAACTCCAGTTTCAGGAGAATCCGACGCCCTCTTCTGACCTCCTCGGCACTGCACAACACGGGTGCACAAACCTGCATGCAGACAGTACATTCATACACATAAAAAATAAACTTTTAAAAAAAGAAAAAAAAATGTAGATCTGGTTATGGTGATATATCCCTGTAACCCCAGCCCCTGGGGCAGGAGGATCCTGGGTTCAAAGTCAATGTGGGCTACCTAGTGATTTTCCAGGATAGCCTGGACTGCATAGTGCATCTCTAACTCCAAAAAACAAATGAAAAAGCTAAAGGAAGACTAGGGATGTAGCTTATTTGGTAGAGCATTTGCCTACTTAATGCACAAAGCCATGAGTTCAATCCCACACACCACATAAAAATGAGCATGGTAGCACATGTCTAGTGATACCAGCAGTCAGGAGTGGAGGCAGGAGAATCAAAAGTCAAGGTTGCCAGGTGTGGGGCGCACATGTTTGATCCTAGCACTTGGGAGGCAGAGGCAGACGGATCTTTGTGAGTTCAAGGCCGGCCTGGTCTACAGAGTGAGTTCCAGGACAGCTGGGGCTACAGGGAGACCCTGTCTTAAAAAGACAAAAAAAANAAAAAAAAAAAAAAAAAAAAAAAAAAAAAAAAAAAGTCAAGGTCATCCTTAATTTCTTATCAACTTCAAGGATAGCCTGAGTTATAAGACCCTGTCTTTGGGGGCTGGAGAGATGGCCTAGCGGTTAAGAGCACCGACTACTCTTGCAGAGGACCTGGGTTCGATCCCCAGCACCCACATGGCGACTTGAGAACTGTCTTTAACTCCAGTTCTGGGGAAATCCAACACCCTCTTCTAACCTCTGAGGCATTGCATGACACGGGTGCACAAACCTGCATGCAGACAGTACATTCATACACACACACACACACAAAAAAAAGACTCTGTCTTGAAAAAAGGCAAAGGAAAAAAACAATTCTAGAAACTGCTGAGCTGAGCACTATCCCTACAGCCATCACCTGAAGGTGGCTCACAGCTCTTCTAAAAGTTGTGGCCTACCCTTACAGCAGCCTTCTGGTACATGTAATTTACCCTATTTCAGGGGTAAGAAGTATACTGAGGAGGACCAGACCCAGGTTCGGTCTCTTCTACAGGCAGGAGCTGAGCAGTAGGTTCCTTTTTCCCATTCTAGACCCCAGGCCATTTGGGGAGCACTCCAGGGTATAGCACATTTCAACACAGAAAAGAGATCTGGGATATGTAGTTTCGCCAGTGTGTGACTATACCAGCCTCTCTGTGTTCAGATGCCCAGCAGTCTGGCTTGGATTCCTGGCCTTTCTCTGTGTGTGCCCCAGGGAAAACTGCTTACCCTGTCTTTACTGCTTGGTCATCTTCTGTGAAGTAGACAGTAGCTTGCCCCTCTCCTTTCTAACTGCCCTGATGTACAGAAAAGGGACTGACTGTCTGGTCTCAGACACAAGCAGACACTCTTTAGAGTTCCACAAAGCCTCATTTAAGAACCGCTCCCATAGAATTGTGGGAATATGAGAGGGTCTAAGCAGTACCTCAAGTCTGCACTGCCCTCAGCTACAAGTTGCCCGCCCTGGACTCAGCTATTCCAAAAATTCCAGGGCAGGTTTGGGCATGCCTGCCTGCCTGCCAGGCCCAAGCTGTTTAGACATTAGCTGAGACCCCAGTGAACCAGAGCACAGCCAAGGCTTGGGGGCTTCCTGTGCAACTGAGAATACCCCAGTGGCAAGGAGTGCCCCAGGTGACACTCTTAGTCCTTGTGTACATGGCATCTGCCTGAGGTGCCCTTCTAGGACGTATACCACCCCCCACCTACTCTCACCCTGCCACAGGGCAGCTGGATGAACAGGCCTATGTGAGGATTTGAGCTGGAGCAGGAGTCCCAAGAAGGGGACCTGAAGCTAAATAGCTCAATGACCTCTGACCCTTTGCCATCCCCACCAAAACCAAAATCACTCACCAGGGTACAGGGTATCCCCCATGCCGCAGACAAAGTCACAGTCTAGCTGAAAAGGAGTGAGAGGAGGAGAAAGAAGAGTGGGAGGAGCTGGCCTAGCCTGGAGAGATCCAGCAGGACACAGCCAGCAGCCAACACAGCTCCAGGTCACTCCTGTCACCCTGTGAGGGACTAAGGCGGGGCCCAAGGCAAGTCTTAGCTCTGCCCACTGGTCCAGGCTGATCCTAGGGATGAAGTTCAGGGCATCCTCAGGGGACAAACATCCTTCCATGCCTGGCAGGGCAGGGAAGTTGGCTCCTGTTCCACACCCTTGGACCAGGCTAGGGGCAGCCAGGGGCATTGGGCAGGGGACATTCATACAGAGCTGTGAAGCCTGAAAACCTTCCATGATGACCAGCAGCCCACGGCACTGTCCTATGCCACATCTACACATGGCAGCCACCACACAGCCACCATTCACAGCGGATCACCTCGCACAACATGCATTTCCTATCTTTCCATTACTGTCAGTCCCAGACATCACAAGCATTTGTTATCAAGCATGTCACCACCCTCATCACTGGCAGCCCTGCAGGAAACAGCCATGAGAATGCCCTGACTTGATCCTGTCTTCACTGTGATACCCATGGCTCCACACATGCATTTACACATGCATATACAGCTACACAGACAATGTTCCCAACAACATTCACATTCCAAGTGTGGGCTCTGGCAAAGACAGGCAGCCAGGAGCCTTCTAGGGTGAAGAGATGGGGAAAAGAGGCACTGAAGAAGGAAGGAAGAGCTCACCTCTAGGACCAACCCCAACACCCAGGTTCAGGGTTAAGGCATTACACTATCACATCCGGGTTTGAATCCCACTGGGGACAAGTTACATAATTCTTCCCCCACCTCCCTTCACTCCTTCATAAGAACCTGTCCCATGGGGGAGGTTGTGAGGATTAAACGAGTTGCTTCACGTCAAGTGCCTAGACAAGCCTGGCCCGGCGTGACTGCTCCCAAATTGCCCGCTGTACCCACAGAGCTAGACCAAAGCCAACAGAGGCCCCTTCAGCGGGCGCACCCGGCCAGAGTGCAGAGAGGCAGGGGTGGGGGGAGGACCAGAGAGGGGAGGTGAGTCACAGGGGAAGAGACGCTGACTCGCCAGAGGATGGGGGCGATTCTCAGAAAGTGCAATCAAGGCTTCTGCTGAGCGGTCGGGACCAGGGGCACGCGCTGGACACTAGCCGGAGCTGGACAGCCCGCTGGCTGGCCTCCCCGGGCGGCCACGTCTGCAGCCCCCGCCCGCGGCCCGCAGGGGAGGAGCTGGGGTGGGGAGCACGGCCTGGCCCCGGAGTCCCGGACCGGGAAGATTCATTGGTCTGCGCGCGCTTGGGGCAGGAAAAGTGGAGGACCTGTACGCGCGAGGTCCGTTGGCGCGTGCGGGGTGTGTCCCGCGTGGACGCCCCCCTTCCAGGCCACTGCCCCCTCCGGGAGCGCCCTCACCGTCCGAGTCCTCCCGCTCGGCTCGCTCCCCGTAGTCCACCCAACTGAGCCCCTCGAGGTTGTCATAGTCGCCGCGTCGCGGCCCGTCCACCGGCACCACGGTGAAGTGGGGCATCGCGCGCGCTCTGCCCGCCGTCCCGGCCTCCTGCCGGCTGTCCCCGCTGCCCCAGGCCGGCGCGCCCCGCCCGCTCGCATTCCTCCCCGCTGCGCTCACTTCCTCCGCCCGCCCCCCGGGCCGCCCCTCGGGGGCGGGGAGCAGGAGGGGCTCGGGCCGGCTCCTCCCGGAGGGGAGCGGTGGTGGCCTGGGGACCCCAGATCTGGAGCACTCTGGGGCTGAAGAGTCGGATTCCTGTGTGACTTTGAGTGTCGGGTTGCCTTCTCTGAGCCCCAGATGCAGTACTTGTGAAGTGGGGGAAAGTAGCTTCCACTCTTAGGGGTTTTTATGAAGGTGACCGGGGGTGGGGAGGTATGAAGGTGAGACGGAGGGAGGGTGCACTGGTTCTGCGCCCTGTACCTAATTAATTCCCTGCTAATTTAGCGGGAAGGGTAGGCAGGACCCACCCAGTTCGTGGTGGCCACCCCAAACCTGCCCAAAGCCTCCTGTGACTCCTACATCCATGCCCTGCATTTCCCTCTCCAGCAGGAGGTGGTTGACGATTGTGGGCCCTTCCCTGGGGAGGCCGCAGCCTTCCCTGCAGAGGGGACACCGCCCGGCCGTCTTGGCCACTTTGATTAGCCAAGCTATCTCTTTTAAACTTTCTCTTTTAACCGCCTCACCTCCTGGCGGTTCCTTTGTTCAAGTCCTTTACTTACTTGATGCTAACTTCTTTCACATTCAGATATCTATTTGCCTTTGCTTTAGCATCTTTTTTTTTTTTNTTTGTTTTGTTTTGTTTTTTGTCTTTTTGAGACAGAGTCTCCCTGTAGCTCTGACTGTCCTGGAACTCACTGTGTAGACCAGGCTGGCCTTGAACTCACAGAGATCCTCCTGCCTCTGCCTCCCAAGTGCCAGGATTAAAGGCGTGCGCCACCACGCCCGGCCACTCTAGCATCTTTATCTGAGTTGTCCTTTCTGCCTTTTCCCCTTCCTCTCCTCTTACCTCCTATCAGAAAACCCCAGAGTGCATCTCACTTGTCTTTCTCCGTTCTTCTTCCTTTTCTGGCTCAGAACAGGTTTTAGAACAGGGGCAGACTCCAGGCTGCAGCCGCTTCCAACTGCCTCCAGCTCCAGCTCTGCGCATCAGCGCCAGGTGGCCGCCTTGCAGGACCAACTCATCTAACTCTTCCTCCACAACACTCGTGGGTTGTCCACTTGGCCTCCCTCCCCTCAAGGCACCCTTAGCTGCCTTCCAACTGCACTCTTCCCTGCTCACTCCTCCCAAACTCTGCTGCCCAGATAGAGCCTCACCTCTAGGGAAGGAAGAAAAAGCCCTAGCGCCCCTCTTGACACACATCTGGCCTTGTCCTACCGCTCCAGGACCATCCACATCCACCTTCCCACCAAGCCTCAGCTTTTCAAACCTCTGCCACCTGCTCTTGATTCCTGAGCAGTCTCTCAGGCTGGCCACTCTGATGGGATGCTTTCCTAGCCTCTGCCCCCCCCCCGCCCCCATTCCTTACCTGCCAAACTCCTTACCCTGGAGATGTGGCTAGGTCACAGAACCCCCTCACCACCACTAGGGTGTCTCAGACACTCTTACACCACACCTCTTACCTGGACTGGGTGACCCTGGGGCATTTTTCTCCACATCATAACTACTGACCAGCAGAAATGTGTTAGCAGGAAGCTTTGTTATTTTTATTTTTATCCTTTGTACTCACTGGACTATGGACTTCACAGGGGCAGGACCTCATCAACCTTGTTTCTTGAGTATCTCTAGGACATGACCTCAACATATTTTTGGAATAAAAAATGAGCAGGTGTCCTTCTGGGTCTACCCTATGCTCCAATAATGTTCCCCATAGGTGGTGCCCACTGCCCCCCACGCCTGTGTCCTCAGGGGTGAGATCAGGTGCTGTGGGGGGTAGATAAGGCCTCTTCAGAGAAACAGTAACCTTAAGAAGAGACATTAGGGAACCCTGGGACTCCCAAACACCAACTAATCAAGTACTTTCTACTATCAGAGCCTTTGTGGGAAAATAACTTCACAGACAAAAAGGACAGACATTTCAAAAGAAAATATCTGTGAGGAAGATTACTAAAGCATATTGATCAAAAACTTAAAATTAGGGCTGGAGAGATGGCCTAGCGGTTAAGAGCGCCTACTGCTCTTGCAGAGGACCCAGGTTCGATCCCCAGCACCCACATGGCAGCCGAGAACCGTCTGAAACTCCAATTCCAGGAGAACTCCAGTTCCAGGGGAATCCGACACCCTCTTCTGACCTCCGCGTCATTGCATGACACAGGTGCACAAACTTGCATGCAGATAGTACATTAATACACATACAGAAATAAATAAAAATTAAAAAAAAAAANTAACCTTTACTCTGTACTTGGTTCCACTGACTCTTCCTTAGTCATTACGTAATGTTTTGGATGTCATAACTAATATCTATCCAAAGAAGTATGATCATATTAAGTGTCAGCATATAGGAGGTTCATATTATAAACAGTAACAGTAAAAAATGTGTGTAATACAATTTCATTAACTATTCAATTAACTCAAAAGACTGCCAATTTTAATAGTTGGGGCTTTGAACAGATGATTTTTACTCCAGCCTTTTCACTTATAGACAGAGGCTTAAATGAATTGCCCCAAATTAGAGGCACTGTCTTCATATTATTTTCATTATTGAAACCTAGCACAAGATGACTTATTTTTACAAAATCTTGTCCCTTGCATTTGATGCTATTTTTCTTTTTAGTTCATAATTCCTGGCACAAATTTCTTTCATATCAGTAGGTTTTGTCCAACTAAATAATTAAATTAATTAATTAAATAAATTTGGGGGGTTATTTTTGAGACAGGGTCTCCCTTTAGTCCCAGCTGGCCTGGAGCTCACTCTGTAGACCAGGCTTGCCTTGAACTCACAGAGATCTGCCTGTCTTTACCTCCCAAGTGCTGGGATTACAGGCGCACGCCACTACTCCAGGCTTAAATATATGTTTTTTAAAGTTAAAAATAAGTGCCCACGCCTTTAATCCCAGCATTTGGGAGGCAGAGGCAGGCAGATCTCTGTGAATTCAAGGCCAGTCTGGTCTACATATCAAGTTCCAGGCCAGTTGGGGCTACGGGGAGACCCTGTCTCAAAAAGATCCCCCCTCAAAACAAAAAATAGACAAAAATAAAAAAGTAGCTGGAGAGATTGCTCAGTGGTTAAGAGGACTGGCTGCTCCTACAGAGGACCTGGGTTCAATTCCTAGCACCCATATGGCAACTAACAAAACTCCAAAACTCCAGTTCCAGGGAATCTTTTGCCTTCTGATCTCTGTGGGCATTGCATGAGATGGGTACATTTACATATATGCAAGCAATACACATAAAATAAAAATAATAAGATATTTTCATCTAAAATTTAAAAGCAAGCATAAATATAAATTATGACAAATAAAATTATTCCAGTCATATATCTACACAACAAAGTAGCTTAAAACAACAATAATATTTTCAAGTCATGTGTGGGCATGCATATAATCAAAGCAGGACGTGGAGGCAGGATGACAAGGGATTTAAGGTTGGCAACTATCAAGTTCAAGGCTGGGCTGGAAAAAAGAACTTTGTGCCAAAAACAAAACAAACAAACAAACAAACAATATCTACATACACTAAGTAAGGCTCGTCCCTACTCCAAATGGCGTTGGTTGGGACTGGAGAAAACACTTTCTTTTTTTTTTTCACATAAATTTATTTTTATTTTTTTAACAAATCTAGACCAGTGTT